>JAWNPR010000039.1:11957500-12235000 GCA_035047405.1 Drosophila stalkeri
TGTGAGTGTGTGTGAGTATGAGTGTGTATGGATGTGCGTATGTCCAAGTTGGATATCTTTGTTTTCCTTTCATTTTTTTCCTTTTTTTTTCTTTTTCTTTTTGAATACTTTTCTTGAACGCTTTTTGTTGCACTTGTCACAAGTTGAAGCTAAACTTGTCGCAAAACTTCGGACGATGTAATTGGGAAAAACTTATGATTTGAGAAATTACTTAATATGAAATGTTGGATAGGTATAAATGAATATTATTTATATATATAAAACAGAAATTAATGTGAGTTACCTGTTTGAATAAGTTGAATACAAAGATATTTAATGCATTATTATGGGAGATATTTTAAAATAAATTATGATTGGGAATGTAAGTCATTAATATAATTAAATTTATATATAAATAATATGTATATAAAACTAAATACATCAAACAATTTGTAGGTGAATATGAATATGAATAAATGTGTGATTAAATGTAAATGTGAATATGAATGAGTTAATAATTATGAGTCAAATTATTAAATAAAATATATATGTAAATTTAAAATATTATGAATAACATTATACGCAAAAATATAGATTTTATCAATATAAATATAAATTAAAATATTGAATATAAATTAAAAAGTTCAATATGTATATTTATTATTCGAAAATGGATATAAATTAGAATATTAATATTAATAGGAATATGAATAAATCAGACAAATATAAATATATGAATATATGAATATAAACGCGAATATGAATATAATACAAAATGATATATAATTATGTATCATAATGTGAATAAAAATGTGAATAATAAATATAAAATATCTATTAGAATATTATTTAAAAAAGATTTTGAATGAATAATGAATGCGCACATTTAATTTAATATAAATGTCAATGTGAATCTAAATATAAATATTTATATTCATATAAACATTTTTAATGAATACAAAAATAAATTAAAAGAAAAATATACAAATCAAAATGAATATAAAAAAAAAAATTTGAAAACAATAGAACTTGACATTCGAATACAAATAAAAATATATTAAATATTCATAAATAAAGAGAATACATTGCCTAAGATAATACGCCCTATGAATGCCTTGGTGAAATTGATTTCAAATTGCTTCATAAAATAAACATGAAGAAACTCAAGTAAAATGCCCAAAACGTTCAATTTCAACCAAAACAATTGAGAGCTCATTTTTCTCTCTTTATTTTTGTATATATATATATATTTTTTTTTTTACTTTTCTTCATTTTTTTTTATTTTTTGGACCCTCGACAATTATCAAAATCGTTGCACATCTTTGTTCCCATATGATTTACTTTATGACATGCCTTTTGCCATTTTCGAAAGCTTTTCGATTTTTGCGTTCATTTCCGGCTACGGCTTATGTTTGCTCTCAACTGAATATGCTGTGGGAAAAACTGTGAAAGTGGGTATATTGGTTGGGTTAAATGAGAGTAGAATTTGTTTGTCATTGCATGATACTTCAAAGTGAGATTTATAAATATTTATAGAGCACACTTTCTAGGGAAATTAAAGAGACACATCTACAACAAATTTGTAGACTAATGTGTCAATGCTCATGCCACGCCCTCTAACGCCTATTTCCCTTAAACAAAACACAGTCATAAAGTCACTTTGACTTTCACATTTCAAGTCTCAACTCAACCACCTCAGAGTCATCATTCTTTCATCTCTGCTCGCTTTCAAGAGTATTGCCAAGTCGTTTATAGCCAATTGCTTTTTGGTCTAAATGTTCGTTTTATTGCGCCTTTCCGTTGATCTGTTTTTATAGCTTAACGCCTGCCACGCCCACTTTTCAGCTTGCTCTGCGCTCTTTGGGAATTGTATAGTCCGTTTTTTTCTTTTTGGTTTTTTGTGTTTTGTTACGAGGTGCTAAATCAAGTTAACGTTTAAGTGTCCGTTTAGTGCCTATGTTAAGCCTCAATCCCATTCTCTATTTCGTTTTTCTCTCTCTCTCTCAGACTGTCTCTTTCTCCCTTCCATCTCTGCCCCTTTATTATGATTTTGCCTTTTGTCATAAAGAGTTTTCCTGCATTGCTTTTTATTGACTGTAAACTTTATATTTTTTAATATTTTCTTTATGCGCTGTGCTCTCTCTCACACTCTCATCCTATCTCCCTCTCTATCTCTCTTTCAGCTGCTTTGTTTTTTTGTTGCTACTTTGCAGCTTGTAATTGTTTTTTAAACAAAGTTTATAACTTTCATGCTGCCCGCTGCTTTATTCTTATGGGCATACACTGTTTTCTTTTTCTGTTATGTTTTTTTTTTTTTTTTTTTGTGTTTCGTTTCTGCTTTTTCTCCGAGTTTTAATTTGCTTGTCTGCCTTTTAATGGCAGTTGTTATGCAATTTTTCCAAAAGAAAAAACTTCAATTGCATTTTTCCTGCTTTGTTGCTAAAGCAGGCGCAGAGAGTGCGTAATTAAAAATATGGAAATTCTCACAAGATTTTTCGTTATGCAGCGGGATGATTGAGTGTGGGGCAGGGGCAAGGGAACAGAACTTAAATATTACAGCATAATAACTATGAAATGTCTAATGAGATGAAGAGTCGTATGCAGTCGCGATTTAATGTAATGTGAAATATACGAACATTGAATCATATTATATTATTCAAATGTGCTCAAAATCATTTAATGGAATGCTACGCAAACTATATTAAAATTTAATATATTTTTCGGGTTAATTTTGATTAATTTTAATAGACTAAAATTTAATAAAAAATACGAAAATTAAATCTTGAAAATAGAATAAATTTTACATGCCAATTTAAATTATTTTATATTATTATGGAAATTTTGAACATTTATATACAATAGCGAAGTAAAGGAATATCGTAAATCCTTATTTTATAATATAAATATATAATGAAAGTGAATGAAAGTAAAGCCAACTGACAGTATGTGTGGAACTGATATGAGTTTTCATATATCATTTAACTTTATCTTAAAGTTTTTTTATTATAAAAAAATTTTTTTTTAATAATTTTTTGTTTACTATAATAAAGTGAGGATTAAATAAAATCACATATGACATACAATAATTTCACTTATATATCAATTGAATTTTTGAGAAAACTGTATAAATAAAATGAATTGAATATGACATTAATGAATACCTACATGTATATTTATGTGTAGTATATGAATAGAAACTTATGTGTAGAAGAGTCTTATAAAAAATTCTTCTAATTGCTTTCTACCAATTCCGCCTCACATTTTCATTGATTGTTGCTTAAAACTGGGAGCGTGAATAATAAAAAATAAAGGATTAAAAAAAGTCTTAATAAATCTTCAACTTCAATAATTATTTTATCAACATTAATTCACTTTATTCATATAAATTCAATTTCACCTCTATTCCGTCACACTTTGACGTTAGTGAATTTGCTGTTTTCGCTTTAGCCATGGCAATTGTCAAATGCAGCACTCGTTTATTACATGTCGAATGTCTTTGATAAGTGCAACACGCAAATTTCAATTTCAATTTCTATTTCAATTCAATGCAAGTGCATTTCAATTGCATTGATGTAATCAACAAACAGTAGACAAACCAAACACACTCACACACACACACACACACACTCTGTAAAAATCGTGCCATCGTGTTGCATTATTGATGCTCTCGTTGTTTTGAGTTGAATGAACATATTTTGCCTTGACATACATTGCATTGTTTAGCAAACAAGAGTGTCAAGACCCTAGCTTCTGCCGCTGCTGCTCCTCCCTCAGCCAGCCACGCCCACACGCATGCCATAGAAATGAATCAGCTTTGCCTCGGCGTGCTCTGGCCGCTCCTCCTCTCTTCACATCAAGGCTGAGTGTGCACAGTTTTTGTTCAAATAACACGAGCTTGTACAAGAAAACCAAACAGTGGCATCAGCAGCAGCAGCAGTAGCAGCAGCGGCGGCAGAGGCAGCAGAGGCGGCAGAGGCAGCAGAGGCAGCAACAACTTGCACCAAGTTGCAACAACAACAGCAATGACATTTTGACTGGCAGTTGCAACAGAAACAGCAACAGCAGTTCAAAAGACAGTGTTGGACAACGGCTTAAAAGAGACACGCATTCAACGAGTGCGAAATAAAACGGAGAACAAAAAAACATGCGTTTGCTGCACAAAGAAAAGTGAGTTTAGCTACGAATCAAATATACCCTGTACTAGCTCGAAGAGAGAAAGTTTTACTGAGCATTTGAATATAAAATAAAATACTATATAAAATATATTCATAAATTAATGAAAAGTAGTATTTAGTATAAAAATAACACAAAATAATCTTTACATATGAATAAATTCTTGGAATTATTTATATATATGCAAATAAATAAATTTAAAGTTGAATATCAAATAGACATAAATAAGACTATAATAATTCAGAAATAAATATATGAATTTTGTTAATTATTATAAATTGGAAATTTGGAAAAAATAAGACAGTTGATAAATATTTTTTTTTTAATAAACTTTTAATTTATTATTATTATTTTTTTATATTTATATATATATTATATATATATTTGTTTAACCTTTACCTAAATTTATTAAACATTTCCCAACACCATTAAAGTCAGTTTAAGTCACTAGCATTAATCTAACTGTATATTATTAGTAGTATTATTACTATTACTATTACTTAAATAACTTTAGCTTATCTTGCACTTAATTCACTCAATTTGTAGCTCAATTAATCTCATTTTCCATCTTAAATCAGTCTCAGTTCATTTCAATATCGAAGAAGACTAATAAACTAGACAACTTGATAACTTACTAAACTAATAGCCAACAACAGACTTTCTCAAGCAGACACTTAAGCAAATCAATTGTGTATATACCCGAGCTATTGGTTTAGTTTAGGGTATGACGCGCTGACGTCGCTGTTCACAAAACTTGTTGTGCGCTTGTTTGGTTAGGCTCTTGTTGTTTCCAGGTTGTTTGCTGCACACACACACACACACACACACACACACATACATATATTATATATAATATATATAAACTTAACAACATTTGTTGTTTCTGCTGCAGTTGTCGACATTGAAGTCTTCTGTTCACAAATACTTAACATGACTGCTCGCTATTTACACATTGTACTTGTTGCAAATTGTTTTTATTGCAATTAGAGCAAGGGACGAGATAAGAAAGTGAACGAGTGAAAAAGGAATAGGAATTGGAATGGAAAACAAAATCAGTATATTGTTGAAAGATTTCGCTTTGCTTGGCTAATAAACCAAATTGTGGATTTACTTCAAGTTTGCCGTTTTCCATGCCCCACAGCAATTTTTATTGAGTTTACCATTGAAGATAAGAATAAACATGCTTTGGTTATTGATAGAGTGGAAAGCGAAGGCCAAGTGGAAAGTGGAAAGCGGAAAGCTAAAAAGTTCGTCCTTTGACAAGGTGCTTGGCGCAAATACTTCAATTGACAGTTGGGCCAAGCAAAGTTCTCGAATTCGACTCCGACTCCGACTCCGACTCCGACTACAATGAAATGAAGTTTTCAAGTTTTCCCAACGCAGCAGCACATATTGTAAAATTTGACTTTATTTGCAAATAGCTAATAGATAAAAGATAATGTATATACATATATTGCAAATGTTTTCTTTGTTGCAGCATTTGGAGTTTGCTGAAGTTGATGTGGGCAAATGGGAAAATAGTAATTAAAGAAGTTGAGGAATATCTGAGGAAATATCAAGCTAAGAGTTGAAATAGATTGATATACATATTATTACATATTTATATTTAATTAATATCCATTTATTTATAGTAGACAAATTTAGATTTTTAATCAAAACCTCAAGGCAAGGCTAAGAGAATTTGATAATAAACACATAAATAAACAAATTTAAGAATCTTAACATATTTTAATCTCAACATCCGTAAAATACTTTGAATTTCACTTTATTATTTTCCAAGCCATTTAACTTTAGAAAAATTCCAACTCTTTTTTATTATTATTTTTTGTTTTTTTTCTGTCCAACATTTGTCGTAAAATGCAGGTTTAAATGAAATTTGCAGTCATTTATTTATTTAAAATATTTAGCTAAATGTCTGGGAAAACGAAAGAAACGAAATTCATCAATTGACACTTTTCCAAGTGGCAATCGAAAGTGTGTAAAAAGCAATTTTCTGGTATTTTAAGCAGTTCTTAAGCACGTTTTCTGTTTAAAGCTCCATTAGGCAAGCACAAAGGAAAAGGGAAGATATTTGTAAATTTCAAATACCCTGGGAATGATACGAAAGTGGGTAGATTCGTTATAAGTAATGTAAATATATGTGAGCCAAGACTTGAGAGTGGGAGTATTAGCGGGTATACATATAAAAGAATTTATGAACAATTATATATGTAGTCGGCTGTAACCGACTGCTCTATACCCTGTATACATGCAGCAACAGCAATTTGAAACAGCTGTGATCTATTATTATTTATATTAATTACTGTTTTTTTTTTTTTAATGAATTTTTTAATTGAAATATTTCAAGGGTATTCTGTAGTCATCTATACCCGGCAGTAACTATTTATCGGCCATTTTGTTGCTGTTGTTAATTGTCGGCTCCGTAAGCTGCAAAACAATTTGAGGCCATTTAAACTAAAAACCAATCAGCCATAAATATTGCATTTTTGGGCTCCTATAAATTTTGTCTGTTGGCCACAAAAGAAAAACCAAGAAGAAGAAGAAGAAGAAGAAGAAGATAAAGAGAAGAAGTGCCATGTGTGTGTTTGTGTGTGTTGGCCAAGGAGTCGTGTCTGACTGACTGACAGCTGCACTCATTGAGGCAATTTGCTTAAGTTACAAATTGAAATATTTGCATTTTATCTTAGAAATGCAAATGCAGCATGAACCCGCCCACCGCCCGCCACCACGCCCCCCCATACAGCAGCCCAGCCTGGGCAAAGTATCTGTGCAAACAATGCCAAACAAATTGGCTATTCAAATCCGTAGACAACTTACAGCAGCACCGCCAGCACCACCATCGCCACTCCCACTGCTCCCACACAGGAGTTAAGGATCGGGTTCAGGATCGAGCGTGGCTCTGTGGCTCACAATTTATGCGTTGGCCTCCCCACGTTGAATGCATTTTGCAATTTTCATGGGCTGCCTTCATTTTGCTACCATTTTCCCTTTTTTCTCTCTCTCTCTCTCTCTCTCTCTCTTTCTTTCAATTTTTTTTCTTATGGAGGGCCGGCGGCAACTAGAAAGCCATTAAGATTACTTTCTATGGCCAGATTTGAGTCGCCAGCGTGTGCGAGCGAGATAGGCTGAGCCAGAGTTTGAGTGAAATGCAGCAATACGACAGACGAGCAGTAGCAGAGCTGCAGCAACAGAACTTAACTGAAAGAGAGGCCTGATGAGATTTTTGCCAGTTTCTCTTCTTTATTTTCGTTTTTTTTTTTTTTCTTGCTTTCCGCACACGCAAATGCAAATATACACAGCAGGGTATGCAGCTTGTGTATAGATTGCTCAGCAGTTCATACAAAAGAGCAGCGTGCATGTGTGTGGCGAGAGTTTGAATAGGGCCAGACAATTGATGAGGTTAGAAAACTTAGCAAGGAGCACAATACCGGGACTATTGCAATCGCATAAGCTGAAACAGTAGCAACGTAAGGTGGGCTTAACCCTTAAGTGTTTCTCTTAATTCTGAGACCATTTTTTTACATAAAAAAAAAATGAAAATAGGAAAGGTTTCTTCATTACTTTGAATTCAAATTTGTTACACTTTATTTAAAGCCCTCTTTACATTCACAGTTGCCAAAAGAAACAAAATATTTAAACTGTGGTGTCATGCTGCGCTGAAAACGCGTAAGCTGCATTTGACATGCATATTTAATAACATTTTATGTAACTGATGCATATACACACACACACACATACGCAGATGACGAGTTGCTCAAAAGAGATGTGCAAGTGTTTGCCGTTTGCATTAAAAACTCAAAATTGTGTACAATTTCACTCAATTCACACCACTTTCACCGCACTCGCGGCTAGTCATAAAGGAATTGCCGAAAATTGCGGACAGCGCTGCTGCTGCGCTGCACGCTGCATTAACTTTGTGATCATTGCTTAGATGACTGCGCAGTTTGCGTTCTTTTGCGGTTTGCCTTCTTCGAGTGCGAAAGTTGTGCGGTGGCTATTTTTAATTGAGCGTAAAATTGGCGTGAAGATTACAGCTATTTTTAATGGCGTTTGCGGCTGCTGCTGTTGTTGTTGTCGCTCAGTACACAAGGATGCGACGAGAGAGCAATGAGCGCGCGCCACTAAATGCAACGCATCCTCGATGCGCAAATTAGTTTTCGAGCGCGCTCCTTGCTGTGTGCACATGATCCAAATCAGTCGAATCGGAAGTTGTAGAAAATTCGAGTGCATTTGCAATAAAACCAATTTGGATTATTGCGCAGTGTTTGGCATAATGGTTGTTTGGATTAGTGTATTGTGTTAACAGCTAAACGAAAGAAGCAATAAGCCGATGTGCCAATGTTTGTCAAGCGACCGTTATAATTGTTGGCTCCTTTTGTGGTTTTGTGGACTAGAGAGTGTAAGTGAGATAGAAGACTGCAGAACGGAAGGGTAGTACTATGGCACTAGATGCATGATTTAAGTAATAGAAACTAGTGTGATAATGTTGAAGCGCTTAAAGATATAAGATATATGAATACTTATTAATTTATAATCTATTTTATATATGTTAGTAAAATATTTATATTTAAAAAATAAAAATAAAATAAATAAATAAAAATAAAAATGGCTTTCATAATTTAATTTCGATGCTTGTTAGTCAATAATATTATAATACTATAACAAGACACATTTCATTTAACATATTGCAACATCTTACAGGGTATTTACAACTCGATACGCAAGGATAAAAATTGTTCTTCATCATTTACTTTCTATGCCCATTCTCTGTTCGTTGCTTTGTCACTGCGCAAATTAAAATCTCTAGCGGTTCTTTTTGCGTTCTACCGCAAAATACTGAAAACAAAAGACAAAAATTTTCAATTCCAAAACCAAATTGTCTTTTATTTCAAGCTCATTAGCTTTTAATGCAATTTCATGCGGCTCAACGCGCCTCAATTTGTGGCACGCGTAAATGTGCCAAGAGCGAGTGGGCGTTAAGTAGAAAGGGACGCATATAAATGTATACATATATGTGTACATATGTATATACATGTAAATTTCTACATACATACATACACACATCATTTTGCATTATATTTTCATGTGTGCA
Organism: Drosophila stalkeri; assembly: GCA_035047405.1. NCBI lineage: Eukaryota > Metazoa > Arthropoda > Insecta > Diptera > Drosophilidae > Drosophila > Drosophila stalkeri. The sequence goes on from JAWNPR010000039.1 coordinate 11,966,745, forward strand.
ATTGTTGTTGTTATGCCATATGTTTTTCTGACATGAAGAGCATCGACTTTTGTCGTTATGAATTAAATTCTTTGCTCCATATTGTATGTTGTTATATTTTTTTATTTTATTTTTTTGAAGTAGCTGAGAAGACGTTTTAACATTTTATGCAAATTTTCTTAAATATTTATGGAAATGTAGCATATTGTGAGAGACTGCGTCAAAATGGCAGCCAAGTAAATAAATACATATGTATGTATATACATTTGCATGCAAACGTGTGAGTGTGCGTGGCGCTGCCCACAAATGTTACATCAACACGAATACACTCACATAACAAACTCATACTCACGCACACTCACGCATGGCAAAGAGCACAGACATCAGCATAAATTTTAAATAAATGCTACAGAAAGAGAATATTAAATGCTGTTTTGTTGTTGCCTTCTTCATGAAATCCGTTTTACAGTCGTTCACTCTCTCACTCTCTGTCTGTCTCTCTTGAGCTAAACGCACAACTCGCCGGCTGAGCTCTTTGGCTAATGTACCTCAAGACATTGCAGGAAAACAAAAACAACAAAACCGACAAAAACGAAAGAAACGCAGCCCGAAAAATCCCAACCTCAAATTGCCTTCAGGTTGAAAGGTTAAAGGCATTTCAGCAGCAGATCAGAGTTGAGACGCTTTTCATAAGCTTTCATGTTTTAGTTTTGCATGTTGTTGTTGTTGCTTGATGACGTTTGCATATTCCATTCATATGCTGCCAACACACTCCCACACATGGATAGAGCCAGCGAAAAGGGGGTGAGAACGTCTGACAAACAGTTATTTGAGCTGATGTTGCAATTTTTTTTTTTTTTCGTTTCTTGCTTTGTTAAAGCAAATGCTTGTCTATGCTGAGTTAGAGAGCGAAAAAGAGAAGGAATCTGGAAGAGTACAGCCCTAACGAAGTAGCTGTATGCAAATGTATTTGCCAAGTGCCAAGGCGACAGTTTTATTGAGCTTATCTCAGCTGCTGTATTGTGTAGTGGGCGGGCAAGCGAGATGCCAACAGACAATTGACGGACGTGCCGATAAAGTGTGAGCGGCATTAAGAGCTGGCACACATGAGAACATGAGTATGAACTCAAACTGTCGATCATCAGAGATTTCACTCAAGCAAACGTTGAGTGTAATAGTGTTACGAGAGAGTCGAGTGATTGACGAATTCAGTTATGATATGGGTAATGCATGCATGATGAAAAGAGATAGAGGTATGCCTATTATTTAAATATTGTGAGAGTTAGAAGGAAAGAGAATATGTATACAAAAGAGAGTATAATATAATTTTATATTTATTTCAGCAAGCCACAAATACAAATAAACTCAAGTAGATTTCTCTAAGTGTATTTCAGAGAAATATAATATAAACGCAAGTTATAATAGTTTGCCATTATTTTTACATTTTTCCAGCTACTTTGGATTATTTTTATTTCAATTGCTTTTTCATGTCCTTTCCTCATTTTTTTAGGTCAATTTTCCCAGCTGCGCCGCAGTCCACTTTTCATTCCGCAGTCAATTGCGGTTCTTAAAATATATTTAAAATGTATTTGACTTTCGTTTCAGTAGCAACAGCTCCTTTGCTTCAGAAGTTGCTTCGTTTTTGCATACAATTTTCCAAGTTCAGCCCCAACTTTTATGGTTGATACACTTTGTGCTATGTTAATATTTCTCACATCTAATAAAGTTTTCGCATGCTATCAAAAGTTATTCAACGTTCAACTATCAGCAGACGTTGGCAAGCTCTTTACCAAGTCTGTATACTACATTCAGGTATCCCAGGTATATATATATGTACATACCCCACTGTACTTGGGATCCATCTAATGTGCTTAATCAAATGTTTATCTTCACGCTAGCAGCTCCCTTTCGTTTACCCATCCTCCCACACTGCTCGCTATCCCCTTTGCCATCTTTTGCCTTTCCTGGTTTTTGTGATTTTTCTCATTTATTTTCGAGCGCATAGATTATGTAAATTTTACTACTTTCACTTCGACATTTTCATTATGTCGAGCCAGAGCAAGACAACGTCTTGCTTCACCTTCCCATCCTATTGCTGCTCTACGCTCCTCTTCGCGCCACTCCACTCAATTTCTGTCTGTGAAAAATTGCGTTCTCATTTTGAAAAAAAGTCAGAATTCGTATTTAAAATACTTGCACATAATTTATTTTCTCGCGAATACAAATCATTTCATTTTCGTGCAAGTCACGACGGCGCAAAAGTGTAGCATATCTTCCAGCGCCATTAAAGCGAACCTCCCCAACCCCAAGCACAGTCCCAATTCCATCCCACATTCTGCCAGGCTTGGAGCCTCTGATGATGGTTATATTACATTAACTGCAGCCAGCAACAAAATAGTTCCGTGTGCCAAAAGTAAAATGAAAATAAAATGTTGCCTAACAGAAAAAGTATGGCTAAGGAGCTATAGAGACATAGAGACATAAAGCCATAGAGCCATAGCCATAGCCAGAGCCAGAGCCAGAGAGCACATAGCGCACACAGTGCAATGAATATGTAACTAGATCCGGGCGTTTGGCGGGATTGCGAGGGATGTTACAAGGGTACTCGAATGCTTGATGCGCTGCATTTAATGTCTAAAGAAATTTGGCTAACAAAAAAATAAAATGATATAAAATCCATAAAACGCAAATGATATTATATTATTAGATAAGCATTTTGGCAGAACGCCATCTGGTGTTTGAAATTGGCAACAAGTGATGTAATTTATGTGAAATGTGATAAAGAAGTAGCTATTTGTATCTAAGAAATATTCTATTGTTATTGGCATACGCAATGACTAGCAGATTGATTGAGGAACTAAAATGAATTAGCCAAACTTTGAGTGAGAATTTTTTTAATAATCAAAATTAAAATTAGTCAATAATCGATTGATAGGCTTAAAATAATTCAATTGATAAATGGATTGAATATTTTAAAATTGATTAGCTAATTTGCTACGAGTCTGACCTATTAAAATATTCAGATTAACTGAATATTCACTGTTTGACTGAATAAATACACTGAATATAAATTCTAATTCTTCGTTTCCATTCCAAGCGTTAGCATTCATCACCGAGCTAATATGCCCTTGCTGTAACCTAGAGCAATACAGATGAAAGTCAGTCAAGTGTGACACGCCCATTACTGCGTTTATGGGGCGTCGCATGGATGTATGTGGCCTGGTGTTAAGCTAGGTAAACAGAGTTATGTTAGACTGTCACTTCGCTCATTAGTCTGTTCGCGTTAAGTGCATATATTTTTAATGCTGGCGACTCGGCGTATGCGTAATTAAATTTCATGTGCGCAAAAAAACTGCGCCACAAATGAAACCAGGTTGTCGTCGAGACAATGCGAGAGAACAGGCGATACATAGAGAGTGAAAGAGAGAGAGAGTGAGAGAGAGAGCAGGCAGGCTAGACAGTAGGTGCAAGAGAATTGGGCTGCTCAGGTAAATTGTTTTTTACAACATGCGGGCGTTGGATGCTGTGGCTCATCCACTGTTTGCAATTTAAATTCTGAAAAGTTAACTGCTTGGAAAGAGCTTCAACGCACATGCCTCAAAAGGAGAGCAGAATTTCAATAATGGAAGGAAATTTGTAGAGTTTTGAGTGTGACGGAGAGCGAGTTACTCTCTACTCATGACTCTTTGCAAATAAAGAAGCTCTCATTATTAATTATATTTATGGAATGATGGTTAATAGAATTTAAATTATTATTATTATTTTTTTTTATATATTTTTGTATTTATTTTAAAAATTTGTATATAAGAAATATATGTATAATAAATCTTGAGTTGGAGAACTTGTTAAAGAGAAATTAGAAATTATGATTTGGGATTTTATTAAATATTAGAAATTAATGAACCAGATCTTGAGATATTATTGAATAATAAATTATAGTAAATATTGCCTTTACTACTGCATTAACAATTTGCCAGGCTTCATGCACTTCTCGTGCAATTTACTAGACTTAAAATAATACCCATTTCAGCTCTTTTATTAGGGTATACTGTCAGCCCTTCAACGCTGTGACTGACAGTTTTGCGTACAGGTCAAAGTTCAAACATGCATGCAATCCGAGCAGGCAGCCAGCCATCAGGCAGCTATCAGCTCACGTTTATTTGCATAAATTTCGAGAGCTGCCAGCTAAAGCCAAATCCAAAATCCTATAGCCGAAATTCAAGAGAAGCTTGCTGCAATCCTCTCAACTGTTATCTTGTCAAGCGCAAAGTTGCTGTTGTTCTTCTTCATGTTGTTGTAGCTGGCAAATATCAACAACTGTCTGTCCGTTTATCTGTTTGTCTGTCTGCGCTGTCCTCCCTGTCTGACTATCTGTCTCGCCTGACAGACGTTCGGTTTTCCACCAGATCAACACTTAATTGCTTGACCTTTTTCTTTTTTTTATTTTTTCGCAGTGCCTTTTTTTTTCAGTCCAGTCAGTTCAGTCGTCTACCGCCAACCCTCTTGTGGTTCTTGCCACTGTTGACCTTTGACGGTGCTGCAAGCTTTGCATGCGTCAACGCTGACAGAGTCGCTCCTGCTGTCGAGCTAACCATTGACATGGATAACCACTTGGAGTCAAGTGCAAACAGGCGCAAGGCCTCAACAATGCCCAACAAACAAGTTCAAAGCCACATGGAAAATTCACTTCAAATGAACAATTTGTAAAATTTCGAGCTGCGAAAGCGTTTAGCTGTTGTTAAAGGTCGAATGTTATAGTTGAGCTAAATGGGAGTGTGGAGATGGATAGTTGAATGTGAAGATTGATGATTGTTTTGCTTGACTGATATTGAATAATGTAATTGCTATAAAATATATGCTGAACTTTAAGAAAGAAAAGTAAATTCTATATAATAAATAATTTGAAGTTGAAATTCTATATATGAAACATTAGTTGTTAGCGAAACTATGGCAAAATCTTGAAATAATTGTGTATTTGAAATTTATTTGGTTATTTCAATGAATTTTAAATTCTTTTAGCAGGAGCTTGAAATAAAGTGAGTACAAAATGGATAAAAATATATTTAAATTTATATATCTTTATCGTATTTTTCAAAAGTTTTTTTTCAGTCTAAATTTGGGTATGGGCTATATATATATATATATATATATATATATATATATATATATATATATATATATATATCAGCAACGTTATTTGCACTCAAAATTTAGATCATTTGATGACTGAATTAAAACTAAATTTTTATTATAATATTTAAATGAATATGACAACAAATAAATATTACCAAAAATTTATTTAATAATAATAACTTCTATGTCATTTTGAAGTAGTTGCTCAGGAACTAGTTCATTTGATATTTTTATTTTAAGACCCAAATATAATAAAAAAAATAAAAACGAATCTATTGTGCCTTAAATTTGAATAATAATAAAAACTCCTCTCACTGCTCAATCAATGTTATTCAAAACAGTTGGCATATGACACTCCGGAACTAGTTTAATTGATATTAGAATAAATTAAATAAAATTTTGCTTAAGTGTATTCAAAAGTAATAATAAAATCTTTTACTTCTCAATCATTTTGCTTAAGTGTATTCAAAAGTAATAATAAAATCTTTTACTATTCAATCACTGTCCATCGAGTTCCATTTGCTGTTCAAGAACTAGTTCAATTGATATGTTCAATTCCATCCTTAATCTTCTTCTGACCATGATAGAAGAACTTAAATAAATATTGCCTTAAGTACATTGAACAGTAAGAGTTTCTTTACCTACTCAATCCATGTCATTCAAAGTCCATTTGCTGCTCAGGAACTAGTTCAATTGATATGTTCAATTCAGAGCTCAACAAATCATTTGACATAACAATGAAAACCAATTGACACCCAAGCCATTGACACTCTCTGCCGCTGCCCTGCGCTCTATGGGGTTCTGTGCCCTCCGACAACTGTCAACAGCCTCAATCAACATTTTGTCATGCATTCATTGTGTCGTTGAACATTCATTTGTCGCACCTGAATTTCTAACTGCGCCAGCTGAGCAACTGCAGCAATTGCAGTCGGTCGCCTCTTTTGTTTTTGCCGCTCAGCTTGGGGGGGCCATTTGCATATTTGTTCTTAACCAAAATCTAATAAAAACATTGCAGCAATGCAAATGCATAAATCAACAGCAAGCCAGGTTTGGGGAGGGGCGTGAAGAGAGGTTTCTTTGGGGTTTGAGGTTAGATTTTAGGATGTTTTTTTTTTTTTTCTTTTTTACATGAAATGCCAAAACCAAGTGCCATGTAAAATCCCACAAGTGCATAAATTTTAAGCGTTCACCTAGTGTTATGATGGCCACAAAATCTACTCACACACACATATACACACACACACACAGAGAGAGAGCACAACACATCCGACCACACACACCTGCTGTGTGCCCGCAAGCTGACATTGTGTGTGGCATAACAACAACAACAACAGCGAAGAAACAACTTTAATGTGCAGTTGCAGCAGCTATGAAAACAACTTGAAGATGCAACATGTGTGCATAAGTGTGTGTGTGTGTGTGTGTGTGTCGCAGTTTGTGTTTGCCTGCAGAGATTTTTGGACATGTGCCGCATACCTCAACGCAAACTTATGGCTACATTTTTTGCCCGATTTTATGCAGCATTTTTGGCCTTTTTTTTTAGTTGCTGAGATTTCGAGCGGCGTAAAAAAACCACCAAAAAAAAAAAATGAAGAAGAAAAAGAAACTGAAAAAAAAAACAAGAAGCTGCTGCTAAACTTTCGCTTGAGCAAATAAAAAATGTGCTGCGGCAGCTGCAAGACGTTTAATACACTAGCCAAGGGTATGGGAACTATAAGATGTGGCAGGATACGTCTAGTTGAGTGTAAAAGTAGATTAGTGTATATATTATGTAAATTCAATATTATTTAATGGATATTTCATTACGATTTCTATATTAATAATCTTGTGTGTATGCGAGGCAAAAATATAAATTTAAATAATTGCATTTGAAATGTATGATTTATATAAAAAACAATTTGTAAAATTATTAAAATTGTTCTTAGATCTTCTATCTATTATTCATCTATAAAGAATCTAAAAATAACTAATATTTTTATTACAATTATTATAATTATTACAATTATACAAAAAAATCTCTTTGTTACCTCCAAATTAGCAAAAATTCGAAAATCTTTATCTAATTGGAACTGCATTTCATATTCGGTTTCAATATCTCCACACATATTTGTTTTCTCTTTATTTGGGCGTGGTTTGCCCCTGCTCTCTTTCTCTTTCTCTTTCTCTTTCTCTTTCTCTTTCTCTTTCTCTTTCTCTCACTCTGCCATAGCTTCAGCTCTCTCACCTGCCTCAACCAACCATTAGCCTGTTCCGCATGTCAACTGGAGCAGCAATAAGTGCCATGCATATTGTCGCAACCAGGTGACGCCACAAGCTCTGGCTGACAGCATAAACTGCAACTTGGCTGCTAACTTGGCTTATTGGCATTGCCAGGTAAAAGTCGCAACGATAGTTGAGCAGTAAATGGCACGCAACAAAATGGAAGAAAAAGAAGAAGAAATAGCAACTATGCCATGGCTTAAACCTCAGCACAGAAGCTTACCAAAAAGCTGGCGAAACTTTCTTTTATAGCGCAGCTTGAAAAATAGTTGACGCAATTATATTGAATGCAGTTTGATTAAGTTAAATAAAATAGCAAAAGCCATTAAAAATTGTTACTTAATAACCATAAGAGTTAAACTTCATTTATTTATTTATTTATTTTTATTTTTTGTGTTTAACTCAAACACAATCTCTAGTAAACATCTTAAATAACTGTATATTGTTCAGAGCTTACCTCTATATAAATTGACAACAGTTATATTTTATAGCATGAAACCAATGCCAAATATTGTCTCTTGAATAAAAATGTAATTCGAGTTTTATCGTATGCCCAATATCTATCTATGCACATGTTCCACAATAGCTGAACGAGAAATGGATTTTGTTTGCTGCATCCTCGTTTCTCCCCTCTTTCGTTCATCAACAATACATGAGCAATTCACACTAGTTTCCCCCCTCCATTTTCCAGCTCGCGATTTTTATTTATTCTTTTATTTATTTTTTTATTTTCTTTTTCCTTTTTTTCTGTATTTCTTTCGACAACCCTTGAAGCAATTTACGCGCTGGTAACGATTGCATTGCAATTGCTTGACCCACATGTCATAAACAATAAAATATATTAAAATATATACGCGGCATATGCGAGTGGACCCATTTAAAACAGGACGCACAACAGCACGAACAACAATGGTCAATGGCCAATGGTCAATGCAATGCAATGCAATGCACCACAGGGACTAGCTGGCCGTCTGACTGGCTAACCGTCTGGCTGGCTGGCTGGCTGCCTGCCTGACTCGCTGTAAAATTTAAACAAATTTTTGCACATTTCCTGTTACCCATTGTTGTTCATTTTCAGTTCTCTGTTCACAGTTCCCTGTTCCCTGTTTTCCGTTCGCTGTTCTCTGCACTCGACACTTGAATATGTGCTGCGTTGCACTTGCAGCTTGACACAGTTTTTAACCACACCCATTTATTTGCAATGTCAACGAGGCTGTTTCAAAAATAAACAAAAAAGAAAAAATAAAAGGAAATGAAATATGAAAATATTCGCATTGTTGTAGCTGGAAATGCCTAGCGAAATTATACGCTGTAGCTGAGCTCAAAACTAAATTAATATTAATAAAAAAAAAAAAAAAAACTACAAGCCAAGAATTTTTAATAAGTTTGTAATGGCAATTTGGCTGGTAGCTATATAATGATATTTAAATGTAACTATTTTTCAAAAATCCTAATTTAATTTTCATGGAAAATTATTCTTTAAAATATATAATAAAACAATTAATATATATAGTATATACTTTTATATGAATACAAAGTAAATTTTTTTAAAATTTATTATTATTTATTTTGAATAAATTATATTATTTATTTTTAAAATGATTATTTACTTTATTATTTCATTTAATATTATTATTTTTATGTATTTTTAATCAAAAATAATATTAAATAAAATAATAATATAAATAATATTATTTAATAAAAATAATTAATATTGAAATAAATAAGGAATCACATTCCTTACCTCTTTTTTTATTTATTTTTTATTTTTATTTATTAGAAAATCATACCTTTTTTATTCGTAGACAATTTTAAGGAAAAAAAAATATTACAAAACAAAAAACTCTCTAAAGAAAAAAGAGATTCAAAGTTATTTCTCAGTTCTCTTATTATTATATTAGTTAAGTATCCAACACTTTTTCAATTTCCACAATTGTTCTTTAAACATTTTAGGGTATTCAACAGACGAAGTCCAGCAGGATGCCATTTTGCATGTTTATTTGTTAGTGCCTTCTGCTAATGGCTACTACATGCAGCTGGCCATGAAATTTGCATGTAATAACGTGAGCACAAGCAGCTGCAAGAGTGAAATGGGTTGATCATGTATTTTGTGATGTGACACCAAATGCTTAGCTACTCGAGACGCGACCTTGTCGCAAAGACCTTGAACCAAGTCACAACTAATGCAGCAGACAGCTACAGAATAACGCCTCTTTGCTGTCGTGGCGATAAGACAGAGGCAATTGGCAATTGGCTTAGTAGCTAATTAGCCATTGGCAAGGGCGTGGGCACTTTAAATGAATTTCAAGTGAGCCAATTAAAGCCGAACTTAAGTTTATTCTTGTGGCTTGCAGTATTTTATTGGGTTTTAATTTCCGTTCTTCAAGGAATGCATGTGCAGCAACCGCAAGAGCGTGTGTGAAAATTGAAATGTCAACTCTGGCAAGTCGACTTGCCTCAGTTCCTCTCCCTTCGTCCCACCAACTCTCTCTCTCTCTCTCTCTCTCTCCCTCTCTCTCTACTATTTTTACTTTGAATTTGCTTCAATCCCTTGCTGCAGTCAGTGCATGTCGTGGTTCGCTTTTGCTGCCGTTGACAGTCATTGACAGCGACGAGGACAAAAACGAGTACCATATCGAACGGATAGTCAAGGGACCCAACGGATGATGTGAAGAGCGAGAGCGAGAGAGAGAGCGAGAGCGAGAGGACTCTCGCATAACATGCAGGCAATGTTGCATGCTGGGCTGCACTTAATGCTGACTCAACGCTATATAAGTTCTTATTTGCCAGGCGACTTGGCTTCTACAGTTCCCCCCCCCCCCTCCGCCCCTCTGTCTCTTTGTCATGTTTCGATACTTTCGCATGGCTTGACAACGTGCGGTACTTAATTTGTGCTCTACATCGGTCATAGCCGACACTTGAATGTGCTTTGTCGAGGCGAATAATAATTTATGGAAATTAGAAAAGTCGTTTGACTAAAATTGAAGATGAAGCAATGTTGAATAGTTGCGATATTAATCCTCATAAAATCCTCTGATACATTTGTTAGAACAATATTTAAATTATATATAATTAATATTAAAATATTTATTTACAAATAAAATATAAATAAAAAAAAATTTTTTTTCTTTATCTTATCTTTATCTTCTTATTTTTTTATGGACTTTTGAATATTTATATAAATAAAATTATTTTCCTATTTTTTTTTTATTTATTTAAAATGTAGGTATTTATTAAAAATTATTTTTTTTTTAATTTTTTGTAATTTAGCTCATACACAATTCGTTAGAATATTATTTTTATTTATTTTATTTACTTTTTTTTTAATTTCATTTATTTTTAAGCCAAGCTACTTGCGCTGTCTCTTATTTTCCCTGCCACACCAACGCTTGACCTGGCTCCGCCTCGCTCTGCGCTGCGCCCGCACAACATTTACCCCGCTGTCTTAAAAAAAAAGAAGGAAAATCTTTAGCTGCTTTTTAGCACAAATCCTTTTTTGTAGTTTAAAACGTTTTGGACAGGATTTAGTTGCATGACTTTTTGCTTTTAACATTTTGCTAGCCCACATTTCTAGTATGTTGGTCAGTTCGCAGCCGCACTTTCCGCAAACTCTCTCTCTCTCTCTCTCTCTCTCTCTCACTCTCTCTCTCTCTGTCTCTCTCTGTCTCTCTTTGTCTCTCTCTCGCTTTGTCAAACACCCACTCATCTCCCTTTAGCGCTTAACTGCTGACTGGCCTGAAGCTGTGCTGTGATCCTTATTCGGTTTCTGCACCAGACACGTAGCTCCATGGCCAAACGTGCGCGGCATTTTCAAATACAAATACATGTCCGCATTTTGTAGCTGCCACCCACTTACTTAGCAACGTCCCCATATAGCTTGTAACCCCTGACATCTAACCCGATTTAACCCTTTACTTTCAATAAATTGCATTTGAGTTTTATTTCATCCTTTCATAAAATTTTTCACCTCCCATTTTGTGTCGATCGCATCTTAATTTTCACATTGCAAATTGTTGTGGTAAATTGTTGTGTGGTCCAGTTGAGATCAGGGCTGCAGTTATTATGTATGGGCTAATTGTTAGCCTGTTGACAGTGGAACAGTAGCCCAGTTTTAAAGCCGGCAACTGCAGAGCTTTGTTTGCGGTAAAAACTTTGCTCTTATACCCATTGCTTTAAAGATTCTCCCAAGAAGGTATCTCTATTCTTTTTTAGTGAATTATTGGAAATCTGTGAAAATTAATAAATTTTTTGCAGTGTGAATTTCTGATTATCTAAACTAATTATTTGAGCTCTGCAACTTTTGACTAATTGCTTTTAATGAAGGCAAGTTTCTTTCTTCAAATTGATTAAAATTATATTTTCCAGAATAAGAATAATATATATACATTTTTATTATAATTTATATAATTATTATTATATATATAAATTTTCTTTTTTATTTTACTAAAACTAAATATAAGAATATCTCATAGTCGAGCATTCTCGTCTTCTAGTTGTTGTTTTGTTTCCAGTTTTGTTAATTCGGTCAATATTTGCGGACGCACGAAATAAAAATGGAAAACTCAGCGGAAAAGTTTTCGCAGCGCTGTCGCTGTGGCGACCAAGTTGAGGAAAAATAATGAAAAAATCTATTTAACCCCTTAATGGCTCTTGGGCTAAAGTTTTCTGTGGTTTGTTTTTCTTTTTGCTTCCACTTTTTCTACTGTGTGGTTTGTAGTTTGTTTTGGTCAAGCGAAGGAGAGCAGCGAGAGAAAGCTGCTAACTTTTGAACTATTTGTAAAGACTGAGCACTAAAGTAATAGCATATACATATATACATATAAAATCCAATATATATATATATATATATATATATATATATATATATATATATATATATATATATATATATATATATATATATATATATAAGCAACAGTTGTAACAGCTGCGCAAAGGGAAAGCAATTTAAACCGTAACGTTTAAAGTATTTGCCCAAAAATATTCACATAAAAACGGCTAAATATTCATTTGAGTTTTTATTATTATTATTATTTTTGTATTCGTATTGTTTATTTATATTTTGAAGCGTTTGCTCTGAGTGCTAATTATAAGCCGAGTTGTTTGCACAATTTACCTGCTGTTTAGTTTGCCTGCCACGCTCCACGCTCCAGTTCTTCAGTTCACTTGGATTCAGTTCTGAAAAGCATAAAGCAAACAAATTTTTTTTAAAAATATTATTAGTTTTTTTTTTTTTGTAATTATTTATGCTTCTTTTGTTTTGCTGTTGCTTCTGCTTAGATTATGCTGGCAGCAAGGTAAAGTTAATTAGCTTGAGCTACCTCTAACAGTTCTAGTTGAGAAAATTCTGTAGTTTAATTAGCATTGTTGGGAATATGCCTTGAGGTGAAAATAAATAAATATACAGTGAGCAAGAAATTAATTAAAATTCAATTTTTAGGCAAATTTTCTACATGCTAACTGCTGCATAAATTATTTCCTATATTTTAACGGGAATTTTAATCAAAACACTCTAGAGATTATCGACTTATTACGGTGTATATCTAAATTGTAGGAATTATAGTTGGAACTAGCCATTTTTGATCTGCTAATTTGCACACATTTTTTTATTCCTTTAGTATGTCGCAATAAATGTATATTTTGCAAATAACTCTGATCACATGAAATCATGAATGTAGCTCGCCTTAAACTGCACTTGGCCGAAAGAATGAAAGAGAATTTCACGTAGTAGCCGCAACAGCAAACAGCTGACCATAAATAATCAAATCTTGTACACAATCTGCAAACAGATTTTGCGTTTCTAATAAATTTCACTTTGTAAGCGACCGAAGAGACGGCAAAAAAAAAAAAAAAAAAAAGTAAATAATCTTTAGTATATATACCACATAGTATATATATTTATATATATCCATCTATCTAATAAAAGGGAAGATTGGCCCTGAAGGCTGTCCACGCAAAAAGGCAAAAGCTTTTTGCCAGACAAGAAAATATAAAAATTTATATTTATATTTATGTCAGGGCGATATATGGAATTTGTTAGCTTGGCGATTTTTCGATAGTAAACACTATGAGAAAAAAATAATGTATATATATGCTAGTATATATATACATATATATGATGTGTAGCAGCGACAAGCATTGATAACAGACAGAGCGAAGCGACAACAAATTATGGCTCACTGATTTTATAAGCAATTCTTCATGCCCTAACATTGAGTATTTGGAGCTTGTAATGAAACGTGAAACGTTTTAAAAATGAGATTTCCTATTATCCTAAATATTTTATATTATATTATTAATAGTCTTAAAGACAATCGACATTATTCGTTAATGTAATATAATAAGTAAATATTTTATAAATAATAATTATAGTAATATTGTGGTTTTGTGTTTATTTTACTAATAAAAATATTTGCAAATTCAATACCAAAATGATCGTAAAAAAATTATTTTATGTATTTAATAAAAATAATTTTATACAAATTTTGTATTATCAACATTATATGAATAAAAAAATAAATATATATGAAAGAGCATCCATATCATTGTCATTTTGAAATTAACTCAATTTTTTTGTCGATCAGATTTGTGGGTTTTTTTTTTTTTTTTTTTTTTTTGCTTGTGCGTGTGTGTCTGTTGTCAAGGACTCGGCCTCTTGTATATGCGGTGTGAAAATGTGGTTAGAAGTCAAGAACATAATAAAAACGTTGATATTTGTTGAAGGTCGCACGACGCATCAGTTGAACAGCTGCTGGAATGGAACGCGCAGCGATTGTTCCAACTCAGCTGCGAATTTCGCAGGCGAAATTGGAGATTTTTTCGTTGTCTGTGTCGAAGTCCCTGAGGCCAGTTCGCTCGTGTTGGGCTATTCAGGATTTTTTTTTTGTTTATTTTTGTTTGATTCATTTTTCTTTCTGTTTTTTTTTTTTTTTTTCGGTGGCAGAAGAACAATGTGAAAACAAAACTTTCATTGCATGACAATAGGCGCAATGGCGTGCCACAAGCAGCATTTAAATATAAATACCTGCAGCTCGAGCAGAAAAACCACCAGCGAAAGCCGCCGTTGGCTAAAAAGTGAAAAGTTTTCTGCGTTTTACAGGTAATTTTACCTCACACTACCTCGCTCACACTCTATCACCCACTGTCAGTCTCTGTCTGTCTCTTTCTCTCTGGTCGTTGGCACGTGAAAGAAAAAGTGCAGGTGGCTTTTGGTCTATCCCCGTGGCCAGCAGAATAAATAAACTTCAACTTTTTGTTGGCCACAACAAGCGCAAGAGGGGCGAAAGGCAGAGCCCTAAAAAAAAATCTACGAATCTGGAATATATATATATATATATCTAAAAATATGTAACAATAACAAATGAGAAACAGAAACGGGCACAAAATTTCAAATAAACAAAAAAAAACAAAAAATCGTACAAGAAAAGTTTTATTTATTATTTTGGTTGCAGGTAAAGCGTGAAAAATTTGTTAAGCTTAAAATTGTGTTTTTTTACGGATTTCGCTTTTGTTTTTTATGGTTTTAAGGTAGCAAATCATTGCGAACAAATACATACAAGCTGTTATTTACAGAGTGCAAGAGGGAGACAGAGAGAACAGAGGTGGAATGGAAGGTAATGCCAGCTGCAGCAGTTGAGTGTAATGCTTAGGGTATAAGGAGGCACAAAATGGGTCAACAGTGAACAATGCAACAACTACAACAACAAAAATAAAAAAAGAAAACAAAAAAAAATTTAGAGCAGTTACGTTATGGATTAAAAAGAAAAGTTGCTTAAATATTTAAGCTACGTTTAGGATGTTTGTTGTTTCTTACAAAGTCTTATATAAAAGAAGGGTCTATAATAGAATTTGCTTACATTTAATTTAGATTATAGTATTATATATATATTATATATTTACTTTTACCATTTGCTATTCTTTATAATATATAAATTTCTTGTTGTATATTTAAAGTGCATTGAATTAAGCAATAATTAATTAAGCATTCAATATTCAGTGATAAAAAATTTGCAAACTGTGTCATTATATATTTAAATGATCATAAAAGAAATATAGCTTACACATTAAATTTAATAATTATTATAAATTTATAAATAAATTAAATTTTTATTATATGCATATGAATTTAATTAAAAAATTCAATAATACAGCATTCAAATTATCTCACTTATATAAATATAATTACATTTTAAATATTTTTAACATTTTCTATAGACATTATTTCACTTCTTCTACAATATTTTCACATTTTCATTTCCCCGTGCACTCACATAGTTTTATATGTTCATCAATTATCATTAGGTCCATGCCCCCAGCCCTCAGCCCTCAGCCCTCAGCTGTGCAGTTAAATTTTCTCTTTGTCACTTCTGCTCGTCTGTCATGGCTTAACTCTTGCCTCGTAGCCACTCAACCTGCATTTTCTCATTATTTATACCCTGCTTTTTGGTGCTACCTTTTTGCCTCGTCGTGATGCGCCACAAAATAATTGCCTACTTTTCGGGGCGCGAGGCACAGAGAACTTCATTTGAATGCAGGGATTTCCCCGTGGGAGCAAATTCAGCTGCCTATTACAGTTTTTCCTTGGCTTTTTTCCATTTTATTTTTGCAAAATTATACAAATTAATTTGGGAGCGACAATTGTGGAGTTTTTAGCCCCATGGCCAGCCCCCCCCCCCCCCCATCGGTTCATCTTCACCTCTCTTTATTCTTCGACTGCGGAGCTGTGCCCATTTCGCGGGCAGCGCATTAATTATGCTCAAGTGTCCGCTGGGAATGTGGCCAACACTTGTTATGTAATGACTTTTGTAGCGCGCGCGGTAGGCGTTAAAAGGGGCGTGATCACAGTAGCGCGTGGGCGGCAGAGAGAGAGAGAGAGAGAGAGAGAGCGAGAGAGAGAGAGAAAGCGAACAGGGAAACGTGGCTTTTTGTCATCAACGTGTCGCGTTGTTTGACAAGTTTGTGATTTGATTTAACAAACGGCTTGTTGGCTGACTATGGGAATTCCGATTTGAAGAGCCTTAACTTGTTAGAAAAGGAGAGAGAGAGAGAGAGCGAGAGAGAGAGAGAAAGAGAGTTAAAAGCCTTTTGCTAAATAAAACTAAAGCGTTCGCTGGCAGCCGTAGTAAAAATTTATCGGCTACGACAGCTGCATGGCAATATATCACAGATTTATGTCAGCATCATGAAAATACCATACGCAGATACAGAAATAAATACAAACATACACACACACACACACACACACGGAAACACAATACAACTATGAAATCACAACGCAAGTAAATAGAGTGAAAAAAAAAAAAACAATGCCAAAACTGTAGAAACAACAAAAACTACTGCAAATATTTTTACGAAAATCGAGCCAAAAGCAGAAACGAAAATGTTAAAGCTCAAAACCAGAGAAAAGCAAAAAAAAAAACAATAAAAAAGAGAATACAAATGCCTGACTTGTTGGCATTGTGTGCGTGGGTGTGTGCGTGGGTGTGTGTGTGTGTGTGTGTGCGAGTGTGTCTGCCTGTGTGTGTGTGTGTTGACTTTTAGCAAATGGTAAACAAATTGTAAACCTTATCTGTGATTGTACATAGGCGTAATATGGTCTGAGTAGCATAAAAAGTGAATGAAAGTAAATGAAACAAGCTGAGAGATTCGCATAATGTGGTTAAAGTTTGAAGAGCGTCCAAATTATAAAGTTTTTTTTTTTTGTATAAACTTTTAAGATTATGTCTATCGATATTTTTGAATCTTTTCTAAAACTTTATGAGAGACAAATATATATATTAAAATTTATCTAAGATTGACAGACATGAGCAATCAGTTTCATAACCTGAACTTATTAAAAGTGGAAATGAGTGTTGTTTAGAAGGACTGACACTTATCATAAAGTATATATATTATAGACGAGGACGCTGAGTCCTGGAATCCTGAATCTGTCCATTCAAGATTCAAGATTCTGTTCATCTGTTCACCCCGATAAGCGCAGATTTGATATGATTAATATATATATATTGCTGCTTACCAAAAGTTTCATTTCTTTTTTTTTTTTTTTTTTTTTTTGATAATTCATCAAACAGGTTATAGAGTATCTCTTAGTCAGGCAATCCTCTTACTATATATCAATCAGTAAATTGAGATTGCAATTATCTCTTTATTATGAGCAATTTGAATCTTCAGCATTTTCACACTCTTACAATACATATAAATTAGAGTCCAGACAGCTTTTCACGCTGCTACAATAAATGTTATATAATTCTCTATGGCAGCAGCTGCCGTCGAGCGGCACTTGAAGCGCCTCCCCTTGGAGTCGGACCATCAGGTTTGTCAGGCATTAATTTGCGCAAATGACAAAAGCATGTTGCAAATGGAAATTCTGTCTGTCAAAATTTACGTAAGTGGGTTAAAATCATTTACAACTGTTTTTCTTTTACCAACGGCTGTTGCTGCTGTTGATGTTGCTCTATTTGTTTTTGTTGTTGTTCTTTCTGTTTGTTGTTCACCTGACATGAAGTTTAATAATGACCCTTGCATAATTAGTGAATTTTGCTGTTGCATTCTGAACGTTCGGGTTTGAGGTATTGAAACTCAGTTGTGCGCTTCACGCCTGCATTTGACACAATAATAAATTTAAAGCCAGTCTGTCACACACACACACACACAATTAGTTGGGGTTAGCGTAGTAGAGCACACTTTAACCAGAGCAGCCAGTTTACAGCACGTGATTTATGTGCTCAAAGTTTGAGAGAACTACAGAGAAATAAAAAATAAAAAAAAAAATACGCTCAAAGAGGGAAAAGGCTATGCAAAACTTCAAAAACAACTGTCGAGTCGAGTTGCCAAAGCCGCAGCAATAAAAAATTGTCGCAGAAGATATACCGATTCGGTTTCAAGCAAATACATATATATATATGTTTGTATATATAGATGTAAGTCTGCCTATATATATACGAGGTACTAGAGGCAGTCACATGTGTTCCAATCCAATCGAAAGTGTCGTAAATTGGGTCAGACGCGCCTCCGCCTAACGGCTAAATTCTTAAATCAAAGGCAGCTGAGAAAAATAAAGGAATAGAAGTATTTACTAAAAGATACCCTGGAGGCAGAATAATGAATATCTTTGATAATGATAAAATATAAATTGATTAATGTTCTAAAAAAAACTGTGAATGATTAAAAAATATATATAAACTATAGTTAATACCTTATAGAATATATAGATTAATCCTTCTATTCGATATGATATGATATGATATGAAAAATGAATTACATTACGTTGGGATTCAAAAAAAAAAAAAAAGTGTGAATGTGAATGAATACTATATACCCGATATAGAAGGTATATTTATTGTGAATAATCTATATATACTATATAATCGATAGAAAAAGGTATATTTACCTTTATATCTCTAATATCATATTTGTCTTTTCTCTTTACATAATATTGAAAAATTCACGAGATATTCAAAAATAAATACGAATTAAATTCATAAAGAGATCTTTATTCCTTCGGATATAAAAAATATTCAATAACTAACTACATCTACCCTGCTGAATTTTCAAAACTTACAGGGTATTTGTAACCCAACATCCGTCTTTAGCCTCAACTCTAACAACCATGCTACCAGCATATATACATACATATCCATGGCACGCCCACGCGGCATTTCGTGGCGCAACAAATTGCCGAACCGTGGCAAGCATTGAGTGTTGCCTACAAATTGTATTTGTGTGTGGCATGCAGGCAGCATGGGAAAGTGTGTGGCAAGCAAACGTGTGGCACAGGCCGCAAGACGTACTCGGCTGCAAATCAATTTATCAATTTGCAATTTGTAAGTTTCGCAGACGGCAGACAAAAGAAAAATCACATGAAATTACGTTTCATTGCAAGTAAAATGGATAGTGAAACTAAAGAGAGGAGTTACCTAAATGGATAAAGGTGCAGAAAAGAGCTAAGCCAAGGCAAGGCAAGGTAAGGGCAACTCAGACAGGGTGTAAGCGACTGCAGAATACTTGTTAGTTATTGAAAAGAAAAAAGCTAAACAGAGAAATAGCTAAAAGTCTGGTCTGTGGCTTGAAATAAATATAATACAATCAATGGCCTCAGATTTAGCTACAAAGGTAGCCAATCTACCCAGTTTTCCGGGGTATAAAGAAGACGAGGAATGAGCGTTAAACCTGATCGCATTAAATTACTAAATAACACACACGTGTGAGGCTGCTGAGTTGCAGGTTTGCGCACGCTTTATATTTTCAGCTTTACTTTACGTTTGGGGCAGAGGCAAAGTTCTTAAGGAATTGCTTTCAGCTCTAAACTTGGCCAAAGTCGTTGAAAACTTGCTGCCGTGGCTGCAGTAGCTATCCCAAAAAATAAATGTGCTGTGAAAGTCAATCAAGTGTTGCAATTTGGCGAGTGCAGCAGCCAGCCAAGTTCTCCTTCACGTGACTGGTTGGTTAGCTGGTTTAGCTATCAAAGTGGTTGGCGGTAAGTGATGCAGATACTGCATCTGCATGTGGCGCCACAACCAACTGGCAACATTACAATTGACAGCTAACCAGGGGGAGCAGCGACGTTGGTATCGAGGGACTGGCAATCCAGCCAGCCAACCAAATTAATGGCCAGCTCGATAGCACAAGTTGTTGGCAGTCAAGTGCAATAGGTAATTGAAGGCATCTTGGCCAAAGACATGGAGGGAGTTCTTAGGTTTGTTTTAAGGCAATAAAGTGAGACACTGGAAAAAAGCTGGATAATATATAGAGCGATGATCTCAGATATATGTAAGATATTATTATGACAATATTATTACCAAGCTGTGAACATGATATGGATGCTCTAAAAAAAACTATTGATTTTACTTATAAATTGCTTTATAAATTTCGATAAATATAATTTAAATGTTTATTATAAAAAATAATAATAATAATAATAAAATATATATTTTTGGTCAATTAATTAATAAAAATTAATTTTGTATTATAAATTTATAAACATGAAAACTAATAAAAATACTAATTTAAGTCAAGTAAATAATTTAAAAATAATTACTAAATCAAAATATATTAATATTAATATTTAGTTAAATAAAAATAAGAAATACTAAATATTTATTTTTCAAAAATTAATTTTAAATTATAAATTTTTATGAAAACTAATAAAACTATTAATTAATTTAAAATTAATTAGTTTAATTTATTTATAATTAATTTTTAAATAAAAAATATGTATATGAATAATTAGTTATATTCCCTTTGTATAAAAAATAATGCAAACTGATTATTTTTTTTTAAGTCCCTTAATTATTAATGAAAATATTTATTCAATTAATATAATTTTATATTTACAAATGGATTTACATATCAGCTTGATTTTGTAACTATTTAAGTTGCAAAACTGTTTTTCGACGTTTAAAAAAATTGTGTGTATCACATTTTAAATATTCAGAAAAACAAAATATAAATATTGTTCATATACCACATTCACACAGTTGAATTTCCACGCAAAAGCTTAAAGAGCTTGTTCTTCCATTCAGCCAACTTTTCGGGGCTTATCTGCGGCATTCCAATAGCTATTGTAGCCAGGGCTAAACCGATTTGGCTACGGCTTTTGGTTTCTGTGCCCACAGCTGGCATTCAATTATAAATCAAGCATCAACCATAATTGAAAGATCAAACGCACAAAAACTGAAACATGTGTAGAGGAGGGCAGCTGCGTGTGTGTGTGTTGTGTGTGTGTGTGTCTGTGTGTGTGTGTTTGGGTATATTTGCTACGCATTTGTCGCAGCTTTCATTCATGTGTTGATAAAAATACACACACAAACACACACACACACCCACGCTGAATGGGGTGTAAGCGAAAAATGTTGTGTGCGTTAATAAATTACAACAATAATGACGCCAAACATGATAACAACATGGCTGATAGATGGTAACGGGGCCAGCAGCAAGCGAGTTGAGCCAGCTAGAATGTGGCTGACTGCGACTCTGATTTGAAGGGGGGTGTGTACATGTGTATGTATGTATGTACGTGTATGTGTGTGTGTGTGTGTACGGCAACCGTTTGTTATTGATCATCGCAATATTTTGCGCATTAAGCAGACGCAAGTCAAGCCAAACATATGCAGCTACAGCTAAAGAGTGGGAGTGGGGAGTGGGAGTGGGGGCAGGCAGCTCTGGCCAGAACTGTGTGGCCAGCCTTTTATCCATTTGACTTGTTTGCGCAGCGAAGGCAAAAAGGATAACATTGTCCTCTGTCACAGCGGGGCGAGGCAGGCAGGCAGTCAGCCTGGCAGTTGGGCAGGCATTCACAGACTGCTGAAAGCAGCCATTCAAAGTGCTGAAAGTCTAAGCCATTAAAGCATATTAGTTTTCCGCCATTGTTGTTGCTGTTTATACCCACGCACACACACACACACACACACACGCACACACACACAGATACATGTTTATTACAGTCTGTGTGTGTTTTTATTTATTTCGCTACATATTTGTTTATGCTCGAGTGAACAATAAAAGTTTTAAAGGATTGACATGATTGTCGTCGTATCTGTATTGCTTGTTGTTGTTGTTGTTGTTGTTGCCCTTGCGTTTGTTGTTGTGCGCTGCCGCCATTTTGTATTGGGCTAAACATAAAAAAAAAAAACAGAGGCAAAGAAATATGCAACAGTTTTCTTTAGCGTGTTAACATTATTATAAAAATGTTCAAATATTTTAGAGAAAAGTTAGGAATGTGAAAAAAAATAAATAAATTTTTGATTATTTATTGGCATTCCATTTGCCAATAAAAAAAAATGTCATTATTCGAATTTAAGAACTAATATTTAAATAGAAACCAAAGATATCATAAAACTCACATTTGATTGAATTAGCTTTTATGGCTTTAGTTCAAGTCGTTAAACTTCTAATCAGAAATAATAAGATAATTATATGTCTACATGCATATGTTTATATGTATGTATATGTTAGTTCGCGAAGAAGAACAGTAAATTCACATTACGCATACGCCGCATTGGCCATTAGGTAATTAAGAAAATAAGCAATAGATTTCAACTACATTGAGCATTAATTAAACCACTAATTTATATTTATGTTTATTATTTGTGTTTAATCAGCTTGACGATGTTTAATCAACATAACTCAATGCAAAACTATTTGAATTAAATTCAATTAAATTTTTTGATGTCAATGAACACTTCAGCTAATTTATTATGCACTTTAAATTCTTGCCAGTGTGCAGATTTTCATTCACACTTCAAACTGCTTTTTACCGAAATACCAGCGAGCAGCGAGTTATGCAAGCAACTCGACAATGGCGATAAAAGAGATAGATAGAGAGAGAGAGAGAGATAGATATATAGAGAAAGAAAAAAAAAAACAGCAGCATTCAATGCAATTTATTTTCGTAATAAAAATGCATTTTTACTACAAACTCATCATAGCCGGGCAAAAACTAGCGCACGAAGCGCCAACGAATTTATGTGGCATTCATTATGCGCTGAGGTTTATATCTTTATATATATAAATAAATGTATATACATATATATATGTATGTTCAAGTATATAGTATACAACGTTTTTAATACCCTTTAGATGTAAACAAAAAAAAATGTGATGTCAATTGCATCGTAACATTAAAATGCAAAAAAAAAACCCAAAAAAAAAGTTGACATAGAAGTAGATATAAATTTGTTGTGTATTGATGGATTGTCCTGTTCATAAATTAAAGAGTAAGCTGGACTATGGATATATTGAGGCATATGTTTTCATTATAGCCAAGCTTAAAAATTGGAAATTAAAATGAATAGCAAAAATTCAATTTCCCAAAATTGCTTGTAAAGCGTGAGAAATATCAGAAATAAATTTTCCCATTAATTCGTTGTCGAATTTGTTATATATTAAACAAAATATTCACTCTAATCAAATATAATTTAAAAAAATTATTAATACATATAATTGGAGCCTAAGGCTTACAGGGCATTATCAATTCTATCACAAGCTTTTAAAATTACTCAATCTTGTTTATTGTGCATTTTGTTTGAAAATTTGTTCGGTCAGTGCAAAATTTTATTAAGCTATTTACATTCCAGACTCTTTTTCTGCTTTTATCTTTGTTTGAATGGAAGGCAACGAGTCTCTGTATATATGTGTGTGTGTGTGTGTGTGTGTGTGTGTGTGTGTGTGTGTGTGTGTGTGTGTGTGTGTGTGTGTGTGTGTGTGTGTGTGTATTTATTTGTGTGGGTTCAGCTGCAGTTGCAACGCGTTCACTCTGAATTTATGTTTTTAATATAGAGAGCGACGCCAATAAATACGATAAACTGACCCGCGGGCAACAAACAAATCCCTTAGCAATGGCCACCTGCAGCTTGTTTTTTTTTTTTTTTTTTTTGGCCATTAAAGAGCGTGCGCGCTCGCTTTTAATCCAATGGTTCCATAATAATTTGTATACATTTTATTTGCAGTTGCTTAGGCCATGTTACGCATACGGACATTCGTGTGTTTCCACTCAGATAGCGTGCAAATAAAATAAATTGCAATAAATAATCTGGCTGTGTGCCATAAATCTCAGTTAAATGGACATTTGCATCTTGACATCGTCGACAGTCACAGCAGGAAGGGAAAAATACACACACGATGAAAAAAAAATGAGAGGGTGGAGAACTATTAGAGAAATAAATTGGGAAAAAATAACTTGAAACAAAACAGAAAACCAAAAAAAAAAGAAAAAAAAGCAGAGAAGCTGAAATGAAATGCCTAGAATTGGATATGCTGACCAAGGTCGTTTACAATAGGCCTAAACTATTTTCTATTTCTTATTGTATAATTGAGCTGAAACAGAACTGAAATAGCTCAATTTACGTTATACGAATATAAAACAATGTATGCCAAGTTTCTGAGCTGAAATTGTTGTATATGTATGTAATTATTATTTTACTTTTATAGATTTTCATTTATGAACAATTTTCTGTGAGCTAGAAATTTATTGAAATTATTATTTTTTTTTTTTTATATAAAATATAGTTCTTTTTATTAGTCTTTGAATATTTTTTGTATATTAATATATTTTTTTATTTATTAAATATATATTTTTCACAGTTTTAGATTTTTTATTACAATGTATTTTTAATTTTTTTGCTCATTATTTTATAAAAATTTTTTTTTGTACTTTTTTAATTACATAAAATATATATATTTTTCCCAGTTTTCGATCATTTTTTTGTTAATGCCTTTTTCAGTTGTTTGTTAATTATTTTATGAACATTTTTATTTTTTACTTGAATTATATATTTACTCAGTTTTTTCTTTAGTTTGCTTTTCAGTTTTTTGTTGATTAATTTATGATATGATATAAAAATAAATTTGTCCAACTTTTCAATTATTTTCCGAGCTATTATAATATTTTTTATCTCTTGCAAAAATATGAGCTGGTCTCAACTTGACTTTTAAATATATATCTATGTGCTAAAGTAAAGCAGTTGCCATTTCTCACTCCAAACACTCTCTCTGCCCTGTGGAGCAACCCCCGCGGCCACAGACTTAAGTACGTGTTGATTATGGCTTGGATTTAGTTATTGCTGTTGCTCTTGCTCTTGCTGTTGCTTTTGCTGTTGTTGTTGTTGTTGTTGTTGCTGCTGGTGTTAATGGCGATGGAAACTACAACTGCAAGGCAAAACCAGATGCAGATGCGGATGCGGATGCGAATGCAGCAACAGCAGCAAAAGATGCTGAATGCGCCGCCAACATGAGGCAAACTTCTAGACCATTTACCATATTCCACAATATAAGCAAACGTAGTTTTTTATGCAAATATTTAAGAGCATCATCGAAGCAAAGGCGAAGAGTGCACAGCCAGCTCTATGTAGTTGCAATAATGTTAGATATATACGAGCATGCATGCATGTGTGTGTGTGTGTGTGTGTGGTATCTTTTGCTGTCTGAAGAATCTGAGAGCTGTAAGCCATATGTAGCACATACAACTGTGCGTGTGTGCGTGTGTGTGTGTGTGTGTTTGTGTGTGTGCACACAACACTCGACGATAAAATCGTCATGTAGTCGTAATGTCTGCATCAAATTGCATTTGCTAACGCCCCCTAACAAACGTCTCATGCCTGCCACGCCTCAAGTGCCTCAAGGAAGGCGTAAGCAGAAGTAGGGTCTGGCCGCCGGGGGGGGGGGCATATGTGACGATGTCGTCGCCGTCATCGCAATGTGTATTTATGCATAGTTTAATGCGGTTCAATGTCTGGTAAGGACATCAAAACACGACACAGGGCAACGACGCGCTGCTAAAGCCATAATCATAAACGTAATCATAATCAAAGTCAGCAACGGGAATCAGAAAGCATAATCAACAGGCGCTCAGCTGAATGGAAACACATTCACATATATATATATATATACACACATATACATAGTCATCGAAATATCCAAACATATAGAATTTTTCTTTCCTTTATTATTTTCAAATTGAATTGACATGTCGTTGCTAGCGCATCAGACAAATCGGATTTTATTTAAGAAATATCATACGGAATTTGCATTCAATTTCGTTGCATTCGTTGGCAAAATGTTACGACACGAACTTAAGCATAGATTAAGGGCTAGGATTAGACTGATTTATGTAATGTTTTAGTGCGAGTGAGAGCCGAGTGCAGTGAGATTCAATAGAAAAACTGTTCAGGCAGCAAGAATCACGATGGTCGACGAAGGTGGTGAAATGGAAATTGTTGTTAGAAGAGGAAAATTTTACGAGATTGTTAAGCATTTTTAAGATTATTAAAAACATTTTTTTTTTTTTGGTGTGTCAAATACGAAAGAGTTTCCATTAAAGTCTTTTGTAAAATTGCAATCAACACTATGATATAATATTTATATATATTTAATGAGCATGTTAAACTGCCGTTTATATTAAGTTGCCTAAAAGGTAGCTGTACATTAAGCTATAAATACATATTTAATATACATAGTAAAAAATCACGCTCACGAGATCAACCAAAAAAAATTGTACTTATTCACTCGCGCTCTAAGCCTTCGTTTCTTTTCGTTTTTCTTTTCGGTTGAGCGCCTTGAGTTGAACTATTTAACGAACATCGTTTAGGGAGCGATACGATTGATGCTCGCCTAATGAGTTTCAGTAAGTGAGCAGACAATTCAAAGTCAGTCTTTATGTTTCACACTCATGTGCGCTATTAATGTATTTAGAAAAGACAACTCTCGCACACATACCAATACAAACGCAAAAGACTTTTTGCTTCATAAAACTACGCAAATGTTCGGGAAATACCCAGAGCGAAGTCGATAGTGAACGAACACGTTGAAGAACCGAAGTAAACGGTTGCTCTCTGAGTTTGTTCTTTTTTTTTTCATAAAATGTGAGTAAATAACTTTTATTTGCAGACATTGGGAAACAATAAAGAAATATGTGCGAGCTCTAATATATTTCATATTATTTATAGCTATTATAGAGATATATATATTATATATGTATTTTTACATATTCTTCTTCGAATATATATACTATATACTATTTAAATATTTATGTTAAAAGCAAATATTTGAGACATCTATAAAGTAATTTAAAAATAACAAAATTAAAGTAGTAATATTATTTTAATATTTAAATTTTATTCTTTTTTCAGACATCCTTACTCTAATATTTTCATTTGCATATCAAAAATTCCATAATAATAATCGATTTCAAACAAGTCTTTCTTTCGTTCAGCTCCATTATGTACTTTAATAGAAAAATTGAAATTCATTCCAAGAACAGCTTTTATATCTAACAAAGATAACATGCTTCGTAATTACTTATACCCAACAAAATAGAATTTCTGTACATGATGGGATATCCACTTGCTAACTGAATCTATTCACTTAGCTTATACACACGTTCGTCTATAGCCAATACCTATGGCAGCTCATTGACAGCATTTTTTGTTATGAAGGAGCACTTCATTTGAGCAATCAGGATCAGCACATGCAAATTGCATGGCTCAAGCATACCAGTTGGCAATATTTCATTTCGTTAAACAATAAACGATTTGCTGCTGCAATATCAGGCTATCAATAACAACAAAACGCACACACACACACACACACACACACAGACAGCCAACTGTCACTTGAAGTAGAAGTAAGCCAAGGCACATGGCTAGAAACAATTGATTATTGTGTGTCATAAACACTGGAAGCAGCAGCAGCAGCAGCAGCAGCAGTAGCAATTGAGGGGATCTATCTATGGTCAAATGGATATAAAAAGAAAATTTTGGTGGCAAAATCAACACACACATACCCACACACACACACACACGCACACATACAGACGAAACTGTCAAACGCAGCCAACAGCTGAAACGATCCCGTCTGGGGGGGGCTTGCTCCCAAAACCAAATTTAAATGTTAATCAACTGCCAAAAAAAAAAAATAAATAAATAAAGAAAAAATAATAAAAGCGAGAAAAAAATATTGTTGAAATTGAAGAGAAGCGAAATGAAATTCGCATGCATGCACATGAAAATGAATTTGACATGGGTGGACCATGACGGAGAAAACGAATCGTTCAGAGTTCATTCGAAATGTAATTGACAGCTCCAAGTGGCAAGAGGCCTTCGGGGGAAGCTACTTAGCATTATTGCATGCATATACCAAAGGGTTCGATGTGCCCCCAAAATGTGAGATAATAAAACCAAAGTGAGGCGGCGCAAAGTAATTAATAAAATTACGATATTGTTGAATTGAGCTGCTAATGAAAATGGAATTGAATTGAGAGACAGGAGCTGGGTGAAATATCCGAAAGTGAGAAACTCTTTAACATTGATTCTTAAAGAGAATGACTATGAAAGTAGAAAATTAATATGAGGGATTTATATATATTTGTAATGATTTCTTAAAGACACTGAATATTAGTTGCTTTTGCAATAATAATTAAAAATTAAATATTTTCATTTAAAGTATTTCCTTTACAGTTACATGTAATAAAATTAATTAAATTTCAATTTTTTCATGCTGAGCGATACGGCAAAGCTATTTGTTTTCTCTATATTAAGCCTGAAATTATGTTTAGCTTCAATTTAATTAATATTTACGTAAATTTATATTTATAGTAAATTTTTTTTTTATAAAATTAGACGAATATTGCAAAAAAAAAAAACGGTTAAATGTTATTTAAATTTTTTATTTTATAGGTATTTATTAACTCGAAACTACAATAAAACATGCAGTTAGAAAGCTAAAAAAAAAAGAAAAAAAATACATAAAGAGATTTAGGTTAAAGAAATTACTCTGCATTGTCATTTATTATTATACAAAGCTGTTCTTAATAATGAACAACAAATAAAATTGTACTTTCTTTCAGGCATGTCACTATAAATATTACCATGTCAGCTATTTTGATAAATATGTCAATCACATCTCATATACAATTTTATCTCTCATAGCATCTCATAGCATAACAGCTCTCCTCACTCTCTATATATCTAAACATCTTCATTCATATTGCATACGATTTTTGTGTGCTTGCCTCTCTACGCACTTCTCACACAGTTGACTTTTATTGATTCTGCAGTCGTTTCGTCGTAGCCAATTTATTGAATGTTCGCTCATTATTTGCTCTTTAATTGCAACAATTTTCTGATTTGATAGCATTTGCAGTGCTTGGTCCCGCTCAATGTCCATTATCTTCTAACTCATGTGAGTGTGTGTGTGTGTGTGTGTGCTGGGTCATAAAAAACTGAAGCAAAGAGAACTGAAACGCTGAAGGCTCATAAAGTGTGCCGCATCAAGTCGTGCATTGCGAGTGTTTCAGTTTTATGCTCCATGTGCGCTGAAAACAATCCCCAAGGCTTGCAGAGCAAGGCCAGGCAGCCCCCCCCCCCCCCTCCCGCTGCTGCCCGCCAGTCAAATCAATTGGCGGAAAATAAAAAAAATGAGGAAGAAGAGGAAAAACATACACTCACACACACACACGCACGCACACACTCTACACAAATACAAATAAATCGCAGCATTTTCGCAACGGTCATGTTCTGCAGCTTTTATGATTATTATATAAATTCGCCCAGTCTAACTGTCCGTCCGCCCGCCCGCCCGCCACGCCCCTGGCGTTGCCATAAACAAAATAAAATAACAGCGTTGGCAAATAAAAAACCCCCCAAGTCCTGGCCGGATTTTGTTGATGATGACGCAAACTGCACGCTTCATTCGCCAGCCATCAGCGAAAGCTGTTCCGAGTGGACATTCAAACCAGCCCCCCCAGCCCCCAGCCCCCAGCTACCTATAGCCGCCTGACTCCTCACTCACACGCCCATTGTCAGTGCTGCGGTCAATATTCAAATGTTGAAATGGTCAGTGACCATGGCGCATTTATTAAGTTGTTAAAACATAATTTTCTGTTTGCCAACTTCAAGTGTAGTCAGCTGCAACTTAGTCGCCATTCCGAGAGTGTGCGTGGCACGATCTCTGTGCGTGTGCCGCGTCGCGCTGCTTATGAATTATGAAAGTTTTTTTTTTTGTGTGTGTGTGTGTGTGTGTGGTTTAGTCAGCAACGCGTGTTGGCCATAAACGCCTGGCTTTATGACCCACAGAGCTATGGAAATTGAAAGTGAAATGTTGAGTGCAATGTGACTGTGGCACGACCGCATTTCGGGTGGGCCTATTGTGGCATATAAAACAGCGCAAATTGAGGTGCAAATTAAATAATCAACTAGACGGCAATTTTGGTACAAATGTGGCAATTTGTCAAAGATGAGATGAAACAGAATAAACAAATGTTTCGTTTTATGGACAGCTGGGGATTTCATATTTGAAAACTTTAAAACTAGTTTCAGAAATAGCAAAACATAACTTTTCGCTTCTGTTGCATATAGAAATGTATAAATATATATATTTTTAATTTAATTTTATTTTATTTATTTTTCTC
Source organism: Drosophila stalkeri (assembly GCA_035047405.1). Classification (NCBI taxonomy): domain Eukaryota; kingdom Metazoa; phylum Arthropoda; class Insecta; order Diptera; family Drosophilidae; genus Drosophila; species Drosophila stalkeri. Next base: position 11,997,016 of record JAWNPR010000039.1, read on the forward strand.
TATATATTTTTTATATTATAATATAATAATTTTTGTTTGTCTTAGCTTTTTTTTTTTGCATTTAAAAAACTTTTTTATAAGCACTTCTTATGCAAAAAAAAAAAAAAACTGAATTAACTGAAATAAATTTATTTTTCTTCGAATTGTAATTACCCAAACCTTACCAAATGCTTTTCCCATTATATAAATTTTAATATATATAAAAATAGAATTTGTTTACATTATTTTCTATTAAAAATCTCCAATTACTGCAGTCTTGATTTTGTGATTCTCATGGGTCATTTTTCCATTTATCCAGTTTTTATTATATATTTATTTTTCTTTTTACTTTTAGCAAAATATTCTTAAAACCTTCTCAGATTCTCAATGCTACATTCATGTAATTTCCAATTATATTTCGATTAAACTCCGACACAAATTACCGCCTTGCTTTACGATTACGATAAGCAAGTGGCAGGTAATAAACAATTCGAATTTTTGCCGTTTGATCAGCATATTTCGTACATTTGTTATTCATTTCTGTGCAGTTAACACTTGATCTTTGCACTGTGCTTTGTATGCCTTTCATGTCTTCATCTTTAATACGCTGAAAATCAACTCAATTTAAGCTCGTCCACTCACTTCGACAGCTGCACTTAATGCCCGAAGACAATGAAATCTCAGTGCAATTATCAACTCCCGCAACATAAACCAATGTCAGATGATATATACACACACACACACACACACACACACACACACATACATACTCTCTCTTATTTATTCATTTGTTGATGAAAGCCGTGGGAGAGCAATGCAAATGAATTAAACGTTGCCTCCTGCTCTTTATTTATTTTTTCTTCCATTTCATTTGTATGTATGTGTGTGGGTGTGTGTGTGTGTGTTTTTTTTTTCGGTGTTATTTCTTGCAATTAAATTTCATTTGGAAAATATCCAAACGACAAGCGGCAAATGAGGCGGCGTCAGCTCTGGCACCAACGCCAAAGATGCTTCACACAACCCTCGCTGCCGCCCACGGCACCGCTCAAAAGCAATGAGAGCGACAGAGATTCAGCGTGGGCGTGGCCAAAAATAATAATGGCGTTGATTTCATTTCATTTCTTCAATGGCTGCCATCATTTGTTCTTTCGCCCCCTTCTTTTACTTTGTTTGTCTACTTGTTAGCAGTTGCCTCGGCATTAACACGTTAAAAATTTCGCTCGAGCACATTCTCTTTATTTTCATCCTTACTTTCGCTCCTTTGCCGTCTTACTATTTCCGTTTTTCCATTTGCTGCTTTAAGTGAGATATAAAAAAAAAAGAAAACGAATGTTTATATATATATATATACTTCTTTTTCCACTTCTGTTTGCTTCATTATTTGCTTGTCGTTCTCTAATGAATTGATAACAAATTTGTCGACAATGTATATTATTTTATGCAATTTTGTAATTTCTCATTTCATTTGATTACATTTTGTACAATTGACTTATAATGTATCAAATGATATTCGATTTGCTTAATATTCATAATTTATGTATTTGAAGGCAATGGAAAAAATTTACATTTATGAAAATATCGCAAATTTTATAATTTTTTAATTTTATAAATTAATAAAAAAAAAAAAAAAAAATAAATAAATAAAAAATACATAAATAAATGAATAAATAAATAAATAAATAAATAAATAAATAAATAAATAAATAAATAAATAAATAAATAAATAAATAAATAAATAAATAAGAAAAAATAAATACATAAATAAATAAAAAATGAATGAATAAATAAATAAATAAAAACAAATAAATAAATAAATAAATAAGTAAATAAAAAAATAAATAAATACATAAATAAATAAATAAATAAATAAATAAATAAATAAATAAATAAATAAATAGATAAATAAATAGATAAATAAATAAATAAATAAATAAATAAATAAATAAATAAATAAATAAATAAATAAATAAATAAATAAATAAATAAATGAATAAATGAATAAATGAATTAATGAATGAATTAATAAATAAATAAATAAATCAATCAATCAAACAGTAAAGAAATAAAAAAAAAGAAATAAAATAAAATAAATAAAATGCATTTCCCTAGCCTCCCAAAAATGTTCGACTTATCAAAAATTCCCATAGAAAATATGCAATAATATAGAATAGAAAAATAGCATAGTAAAATGCACTAAAATACACAAAAACAAAACAGCATATGAAACATAAAATTGGTTTCGTAAGTAATCCATATTGATTATTCAACGCTCTACTTCACTATTAAATTGTATACACAATAATTGATATAGCAACCATGGTATGCCTTCATGCTCTTCAAAATCAATTAGGCGAAGCCATCAAATTATAATTATGTACAACCGCGATATTAGCACTTTACGAGTTTCATTTTTGGCAAAACAAATTGTTCGAAATATGAGATATGTATGGGCACACACAGGCATTTAAAAGCGCTTGCGTGTGTGTATCTCTAATTACGACACACATATGTGTGTATTTGTTTGATTGTGTTGTGTGTGTGTGTGTGTGTTTGCCACATTACGCATACGTCGCGTATGCAGCTCAAAATTTGTTGGCTTTGGGCCAAACCAAATGGCAAATGCCAAAACGCGTAACATATTTTCGACTAAAACCTGTGCAACAATTTGCGCAACAAATTCAAGTTGTGTTGCCACGCCCACACCCACGCCCACGCCCACGCTCACTTTACGTTGAAAATCAATGCGTGATGGACATTTATGGAACATTTTGTCGAACTGTATAGCTTACAACTGCAATCTCAATTGCTGGCAAGTGGCCAGTGAAGTAAAAAGTTTAGCTGGCAGCAAAATAAAAACTTTCATATTTTTTTTTGTTTTCATATTTTCTTTTTTATTTTTGACTCTTTTTTCAGTTTCCTTAAATGCCAAGTGAAAATAAAATGTTGGTTATAAAATTTTATGCCAATTGAAACATTCAATGCGCGAGCATATTTCCTTTAAGGCTATAAACATACATATATACATGTATATGTGTATATATATATATGTATATATATATATTTTATTTACCTACGGCAACTCGAAGATGCAGTTTTCAGTGTATGCATGGAGCTGCTGCAATTGCAGCTGCAGCTCTGGCGCTACTACTTGCTGCATTTCCGCATTGCGCACCAAGGACATTATTCATTGTGCGCCTTGGCAGTCGCCAGGCAGGCCATGCAGCACTCTAGAGTGCAATAGCAGTTAATAATGCCTCCACTTACATGTCGCCGAGTTCTTGGCCACTCGCTGGTGCCACTACTACTTTGGCTGCTGCTGCTGCTGCTACTTTTCGCCAGTTTCCTTATCAAGCTACACGCCCGAGCACTTCCGGCGGACAGCCAGAGAAAGAGAGAGAGAGAGAGTGCGAGTGAATGATGAAGGGCGAGTGGGCCACTGTGGTCTAGTGTCCTGTGTTCTGTTCTGTTCTTGTTATCAACAAACGTTGTCATTGCTGCTCAAGTGTCGTGGCTTGTAGTTTTCTTTCTTTCTTTTATTTTTTTCTGTTGTTATTATTTTCTTGTTTTTTTTTTTTTGCACGGCTTTTGTCTTTTGCGTCTTTTGTCTTTCACTTATGCATGTCCCGTTTCCTTTTGCGCTGGCAACTTCTGGAGATTTTATGACGCGCCAACTTGCCGAGTCGAGCCTCGCTCCAACCCGCGCTCGACTCGGCTCGGCCAGGCCTGCCATATGAGCCCCCAAGGCATTTGGCAAAGACAACGGCCCTCATAAAGTGCGCAAAGTTACAGTCAAAGCTCAGCTACAGTCACAGAGCTACAGCAACAGCTACAGCATCAGCTACAGCTACAGCAGCATCTTCTGCTTCAGTCAGGCTCTAATACTTTGATAATCCTTGAATCCTTGGCTACAGCTATGACTGTGCTCCGACTTCACATGTCGAATATGTGCTGCCACAATAACTTTTGATACGCCAGCGTACTCGTTATCCTGCTCATCCTTAGACTCGATATGGATATGGATATGGATATGAAGACAGCCGCCAGTCAGCTTTGTTACTTGAGCTTTATCGCATACACAAACGACTACAAATATAACGCAATGTATCTATGTGTGTGTGTGTGTGTGTGTGTTTGTTGCAAATTATATAAGCATGATAATGTTACATAACACACACACATACACACACGAGCTGGCGCTGGAAAACTATAATGGCTTACAGTTCGTGCTGGTTGCAGCTCTTTGCAGTTTGTCTAGTTTCAATTTCAATTTCATTTTGATTTCCCTTATTGTCTACGGACGTTCTTTATCTTACTCCTCGTTTGCTCTACATTGCAATGCATTTGCAGTGATTTATCAGGGATTTATGATTGTGCTGGCTCGAGCTTAATTCTCATATTGCACTAGCTCAATAATAAAGCCAATTCTAGTCCAACCGTATGCTATGCCCATTTTGACTTCAATTGCAAGCAGCATAGAATGACAATTATTCTGCAATTCTGAAATATGCAGCTTTCAATTTCAATTTCCATTAAACAACAAGTTGTTGTTCTTATGCGTGTTGTGGAAGTGGAAGTTGTAATTGTAAATTTCATTTTGAGAAAATAGAGAGAATTAAATATTATGAAAAAAAATTTTCTTTTTATTATAAATCCACTTTATAAAATTAAAATGTAATGAAAAAAATTGTGTTTGTAGAAATCCACGCTATAGGAAATAAGAATGGCGCAATCATTTTTCAATTTCATATTTTTAAAATTGGATATTTTTTAAAAATTATTTTATATTATTATAATTGCTCTATTTGATTTTATATTTAATATAAATAAAAATTCAAAGTAACCAGATAAAGTTACACTGAAGCTAATTTTATTTATTTTTTTTTTATTTTTATTTTTTTGCAAATAAGTTTATAAAAAGCCGAATTCAAATTGATTGAAAATATAAATATAAATCTAATGAAAAAATATAATAATAACAAAATTATATTATTATATTATTTTTAGTTATAATATAATATTGATCAAATAAAAAATATACACTTTTTTCTTTAGGAATAAAATATTTATTAAATTAAATTTTTAGAATTTTTAAAGTTTTTTTTGTATTCAAATTTTTATATATATATAAAAAAAAAACGTTTAAATTGACAAAATAATAAAAATAGAAATTACCATTTTATTTTTTATAAATAAATTGTTTATTATTTTTTTTAGAATTTTAATACAATATATAATAATATTAAATATAATATTTCACAAAACTAATTTTTTTTTTTAAATTAATTAAAAGTGAAATTGCAAAGCAGCATTAAACAGCATTTAATATATGCTTAATTGCCCCTCCAAGTTGGGGCAAGTAAATTTCATGCAAATTCCATTTGCAGACAGCTGCTTCGACTTGAAAGCCAAGCGTGTGTAGGGTATTACCAGCCAGCAGCCAGCAGCCACATGCCAGACAGAAGTCAGTGGAGCAGGGGCTGGCGCAGCAGCTGAGGGAAGAAACCGCAGCGAAATGCGCCGCTTAACCGCAGATGCTTTTTGTGCATCACGCCGGCACAGGCGCAGGCTGCCTAATTGCATATTGATAACAATTTCCAGCGCTAATCAGTTATGATGGCGTCCATGAAAGGAGACGGACATAATAGCAAGCGCAAGCTCGGAAATGCACAATTTGGGTTTAATTTGTGCCAGTCACATGCAAATGTGTGCGTGTGTGTGTGTGAGTGTGTGTGTGTGAGTGTGAGCGTGTGTATATAGGTATGTGTTAAGCCCATTTGCTTGCTGATTTCCAAACGATTAAACTATTACATTTACAACATTTATAACATTGGCTCCAATCGACTGCAGCTGAGCTAATCGTGAGGCTGGCACATGAATTAAATTGATAATATTGTTGACAGTTATACTACAACTACAACTACATACAACTACAATTCAGTTTGTCGAACCTAAACCGAACATCAATATTTGTACACACATATTTGCCAAGCAAATATGGCTGCAATATAACTTGGCTGCGCGTTCTGTTTGGTAATTAAATATTTGGCCAAGGCTTATAAATGCTTTATGGGTGCAACTTTATATAGACAAATGTATAAATGTAAATTTATATATATAAATTTCTCTCTATATATATATATATTTATATTTGTATAGCTGCCACTTAAATTATGCGATAGAGCGCGCGACAGTTGACACACGCTGTTAGAGAGAGAGAGAGAGGGGAAGTAGAGCAAATGGAATATAAAATTTTGATATGTGAATATGTATATGTGTAATTTAACTTTACATAGACAATTATTTAGAAGTGCGCAGCCAGAGAGCATTTCGAGCACAAATCTTAACATCTACATAGATGTATGTGTGTGTGTGTGTGTGTGTGTGAGTGGCAAAGACTTGAGCTTAAGTGACACTAACAGCTCAGCGAGTGGAACTGGAAGCTGGATTTGGTATTCAGAAATGCAGAGTATGAGATTTCCGCCTAGCCTGTTATGTTTTGGCTGCTGAGAGCAACTCAATCTAAATGCGGTACAATGACATCTAAAGTGTTTGGGCTGAGCGCCACGATGCTGAACCAGGCAGGCAGACTCGGCTCCCCAGTTTACTCTCACACGAAAACAAGCTTTGCCAGGCTATGACATTAGTTCTGCTTTCTTTTAAATGTGTCACGTAATTTCAGTGTGCGAATCTCTCACTCCCTCGCTCCCTCTTCATGCCACAAACTATGCGCGAGCAACAACGAACGGGGTCTGCCAGGACAAACACAGAGACACACATAGACAGAGACACAGAATCGAGTCGAGTCGTGTCGAGTCGCATCAGAGGGGGCGGAGGGGAAACACAGAGAACGATTGTATATGGCTGGCATTTAAGTGAAATGTATGTAGCGCATTTTGGCAGTCAGCTGTACTGCTGTTGTGAATGGAGAAGAGCCAGTTGAACAGCACGCGGGGCCACTCGAAATGTATGCCAGTTGACATTTAAAGATAGTTAACAGTTTGCAATACGCGTCGGTCGGACGGAGCTCAACAGTTTCAGTGGAATGCAATAATTTTAAGGCAAATGTTGTCGTCGACCTAAATAATTGCGCAAATTTTGCAAGCGAGTGTTTAATTGTTACCAAAATGAAATGCACAACAACAACGAGTGGGATAATCAATTTTGCACTATAAGTGGCGAAAAATGGCTAAGAGTTAAACAAAACAAACAATTTAGCTGAATTTAAGCTGAATGTCTAAGCTTTGTTTATATTTGAATTTCATTTTGTTCTACACTTATTTCTTTAATAATAAAATATTGTGAATTTGTACAGCTTAAATAGTTGTTTGTTTTTTAAGCAAATACCATTAAAATTCTAATAAAACTAAAAAAAACTTAACATCAAATAGAACTTTTTATAAATCAAATCAAATAAATAAAGCGTGCGCTTTTCGAATAAAAAATGTATATGGGTTTTATATAATGTCTGGAAATAATATCTGTTGTTATGAATTTACACAATAAAAATTTAAAATAAATATTTTTGTGTGTTGAGCTCTGATGGAGTCTAAAATGGGTTTCAAAAATTCAAATTTGGAAAATTTGCAATGTTTAAAATTTTAAATTTCTATATAAAAAATAAATAATAATAAAATAAAATAAATAAAAATGTAATTGTAAATTTGCCATGTTTCTTATATTTTTATACACACATACATACATGCATGTGTTATATAAACCAAATATAAATTATATAGTAGAGCGCATTGAAAATATGAAAAAAAAAAGACAAAAATTCATTCATAATTTTGTAGCTTAAAATCATAAATTCTTTTAGCCACACTGCTGACTTTCCCAACATTTAAACCTATCAATTTTATTAACCACCCATTACATCATAGCAAGTCCAAAAAATATTATTATTTAAGCTATATTTGAACAATAACCTGCAGTCGACATTTGTACTTGTTATAATAGTATTTGCAATTCATTCAAAGGATTATATTTCAAATCTCAAACATTTTTTGTTTGCCAATTTTAGCATTTTACATTTTTCTTTGGAAAAAAGTTACGATAAAATATCTCTAAAAGCTGCACAAATAATAAAGCGTGAATTCTATATGGATTCCTTCTTTTTTTTTTCTTTGCCTCCTGCCCATTGACAGCTGGCATTAAATGCAAATTGATATTGATTTAAATTTAATTTTTTTTTTAAGCATTAATTTGATGCATTTTACAAGATTTTTTATGAAAGCAGATAATCCATTGTCATTGCATTAACAACTCGAACAAATTGCAGTGCTAAATAGAAGTTGAAAAAACGTGACTGCGCGTTTATAAGCTTTCAATGTGCTATTAACATGAAGTCCATTCAGGCACTAAAAAACAGTGAATAAATCTCACAAATCAGCACTTAATGTTAATTAGACTATTATTGTATCCTGTAGTAATTAAATGTGAGCATAGAAGGTATATTCATTGAGTTGAAATTTAAATGATAGAGGAAATGGTAAGGTAGAGAACCTGAAATATTTTTTTATCTATGAATTTGTTAAGCGTAAAATCTGTGTATAATATGGTTCTGAATGTAGATCATAAACTATAACATTTTTCGCATAATAAATAAGTTTACTTTCAGTATATATGATCATATATTTAATATTTAATTTATTAACTATTTATTTATTTTTAATATTTATTTATTTTAAATTTTTATCTGCATGACTTGATAAATATTTATTTATTTCAAATATTTATCTGCATGCCGTGATAAATATTTATTTATTTAAAATTTTTATTTAGTATAATTTTTTATTTATTTTAAATATTTATAATAACAAAGTAACTAAATTTATCACGTGATTAGGAAAACAGAAGTAACAGCTTTTACGCATGCATGTGTTTATTTTATTCATCATGAATAAATAAATATATAGTTGGATTTGCCTTGCCAATAAGATAACTATCATTCGAGCACTATTTAGCTCTCTTATTTGCTCACTTTTTTTTTTTTTATCTCGCTGATGTGAAACTTTAATACGAGTTGAAACGTGTAAAAATACAGATTAATGTAGTAACGCACATGGCACACATGGCTTTGCATACGGATTCGCTACAATTTGTTGGCAATTGAGGACAGCTGCAGCTAAGTGCCTGCATTTGACATTAAATGCGCCAACTTGAGCTCTAAACTCGAAAAGTTTTTGCTAAACCAACTCACGTTAGATTCTAAAAAACTAAGCTGCGCTACATGCAAAATGTTGCGTATGCAAATTACTACGAGAAAAAAAATAAAAATTTAAATAAAAACAAAATGTAGATGAAGTTAACTAGCTAGCCAAGTTGAGAGCCCTACTCTAAAAGCTAAGCTAAAAACGGGGGCAACTGGCGGGGTAGCCTAAGTGGAGTGCTTGTCGCTGTTGTTGAATTAATTGTGCACACATTAAAATTGCTTAACTGAAAGCCACTTCAAACTGCCAAACCAACAAATTTTTAACCCCTAAACTGTGCTATGCTTTTGTATGTTGCCAACAACATACAAATTTGTGTGCCAGTGTGTGTCTCTGTGAGTATGTATTTGTGTGTGGCCAACAAATTTAAAGTTTTAGCTAAAAACTCTAACTCTATGGCATCAAGGGATTAATTGCTTCAACAAAAATGAATAGGCTGGCATAATACAATATAGCATTTCTTGTGACCTACGGTTAAAGGTGAAACATCACTCATTTGAGTTTGAATATGTTATGTAAAAGTATTTGAGTCATGTGTCAGTTGCTTGTGTGTATATGAAAGAGAATTGAAAGCGGAAATTTTCTGGTAGATGGTTTCTGTTTCTTGGAACATTCATAAATTTGTGTTACTGTGGCTTATTTCACTTTTGTTGATGTTCTAGATATTCTAGTAAAGTTCAATGCTTTTACTCTTACAACTTTAACGCATATTGAGACGTGGATTTTAAGAATTGGAGTAGATAACAATTTGAGTTGCACTCACATTAAGCTTCAATGATCTGAGCGTTACTTCGAAGAGCAACGCGCCAAAGAATTAGCTGAGATTGAGCTACAGCGATCCAAGCTGATTGAGTTAATGATCTTTGTGCTTTCTCTGAGGAGGAATACTCGGAGCGCTTCGAAGGCAAATATGCATGAACTAGATATGTATATATATCATACTCTACAGAACGTCGGCTTTTGCCGATAAGAATATTTTTCTTTCATGTAAACATATTTTCTCATAAAAAAAAAGACGTATGTCTCTTTTGAGCGGAGACAGCCAGCAGCGATGCAAGCTGTACTCAGATGATCTTCGCGCTTTCTCTGACTCGGTATAGTCCTAACACTTTGTAGACCATAATGCATAAATGTATATAGCTATAGAATTATGCTAAACTGAATCATCGCTTTAGAGAACATCGGCCTTTGGTTAAAATTCTGATAAGAATATTATTTTTCAGCTAAACATATTTTCTACTCAAAAAAAAAAAAAATTATGTCTCTTTCCATTCTTCGTTCTCTTATTTTCCTAATCTCAATCGCTCAACCTTGCGCGATATTTTAATAAAAATTCGTTCATTTCCTAATTCCTAATGCTTTCAATAACTATTCATCGCTTAATCAAGCTAAACAGAGCCTATAATCATATTGAATGTACTACATTTTGTTTACCTCAATTAGAGTATTTCAGTTTCGTTTTCATATTTGAATTAATTCAATTATCTTTCAATACAATTTGTCGAAGTTTTGCGCATGTGTCTGGGGCAGCCTTGGTTTGTCCTGTTGTTGTTTTAGACATATGTGTCCCAGTGTCTTGAGTTTCCTTTTACGCTTTCTATTCAAAATTTGCACACTTTTCCTATTTGCTATTGTTTTTGTTGTTGTTGTTGTTGCTTTTTTTTTTTCTTTTTGCTTTTGTTGTTGTTTCTGCTGCTTGCCCATACAGTTTCTATTGTTATTTTCATTTCCACTTTACATCAAAACGACTGTCTAGGTCTGACTCGCTGGGCGCCGCATTTTCCCGCTCATCATTACATTTCATTAAGTTTCAAAAGGCAGACGTTAGGTCGGGCCTTGTTTCGTGTATAGTTGTAGTAGTTGTTGTTGTTGCTAATGTTGTTGCTGTTGTTGCTGTTGCTGTTGCTGTTGCTGTTGCTGTTGCTGTTGTTGCTGCTGCTGCTGCTTTTTGTGTTTATTAAACGCTTTCGAGGCGCGTGTTCATTCAATTTGTTGTTGCCTTGCTGCTTGCTGTAAATGTTATGTATACATGCCTGCGTCTAAATAAACAACAACACCCAGCAACAACAACAACAACAACAAGGACGACGACGTCAACTCGCAGCATAAACGCAAACAACACATGCAAAAGCTCATGCTGTTTCGTTGTTGTAGGCATTTTGCTTCTTCATTTATATATATTTTTTTCTGTTTTCTGTGTATGTGTGTGTTTCTGAGAAAGCGCTGGGAAAATCATTTTAATTGTTTTGTTTAAATAACAGAACGAGCTGCCAGAAGCCGGGGCCACGGAGCGACGAAACATTCAGAGTTTGTCTTCTAGGCGTATACTTAATAAATTGCGCGTGTGTCACGTGTCGTGTGTGTGTGTGTGTGTGTGCGTGTGTGTGTGTGTGTGTGTGTTCTTTAATTTTGCATGTCTATACGCTAAACGTGTCGCCTAACAAGCTCAAGTGGGAGAAGCATATAAAACTATGTGATTTAGTTTGCGTAGATTAGTTGAATTTATGCGCACTTTAATATAATTTATATTTCGAAAAAAAAGGAAAAGATTTGTGAAGCTCTCTAGCTTAAAAAGGTATTTAACAAGTGAAGAAATATTATTTGATATAATTTATTTTATAATATTAATTTCTTTAGCTTATTTGCAATTTTATGGAATTATAAATATCAATAAAAATGTCAAGTATTTCAAGTATACTAAGTAGTTTTTAGTATCTATCATACATTTCTTATTTTCACATATTTATTTGCCTTTTGTATTCAGCTTTGACTTTTCAATTGGAAACTTGAGCTGAGAGAGAGAGAGAGAGAGAGAGAGAGAGCCTTTGCGTATTTGAATGGATTGCACTTGAGTCTGTCTGGTCAATGTAATGCGATAATATTTAAAATGTTAAATGATTTATATTGAGCCGCACAAGTTTATTGTTTGACCTTTGCCCCGACCAAGGCCAAGTGCACGCTAAAGTTTATCAATGCCCGCAGGGGCCGAGATGTTGAGCAAGTAAAAGACGTTTATTGAAAATGCTTTGAGCGCGAACACGTACCAAAAGTAAAAGGAATAAAACTTTTTTACCACGACATTCACGCGTACGTGCGTGCACTGAAAAGCTGTGTAATTAAAAGTAGAATCTATATATATTTATATACTGATATATATGTAATGTTTAATATATATATTTTAAGACAACTTTCTGGTTGATATGATAAATCCACTTAAGCCAATTCGGCAAATAAAATTGAAACGTGCGTGGCAAAAACAAAAAAAAAAAAAAGGAAAAGGAAAATAGAAAGCAAAGTCAATGTCGAAGACGGCGTAACAAAATTGCCAACTTTTAATTGTGAAAGTTTTAGTGTGGATGAAAATTGCGAGGGCAAACCACGCAGAGAGACGGAGACGCAGCCGCAGCCGCAGCTTTCCTTTGCCACACAGCACAGCAGGTGTGTCAAATTGTTGCCGTTGGCATTAAGGGGCCAATGGGAAATGGCCGGAGGCAAAGTTTCTTACTTACGTACAATACATACGTCGTCCTGCTCATAGGATCTGCTGTCATTTCGTGTTACTTGTCATCAGTTTCATGCGTTTTGACATTTTTATTAGTTGAATACTCCTTAACAGCACGCTCCATTGCGCCATCGCTTTGGGGGCTCCATCTCTGGCCCGCTCGTTACCTCGCTCTTGCTCACTCTCTCTCTCTATCTTTTTTTTTGTATTCGTCTCTCTCTCTCTTTCCCTTCCCCAGCGTCGGCGCTTATTCAGAACTTGTGACATCTAATAAGTGTTTACTACCCAAGAAGCATGCCAGTGCCAGTGCCAGTGCTTTAAAACATCAGGGGGAATTTAAGTGCGTGTGTCTGTTACAATTTGCTGCCCTGCTGGATGCTGCACGCTCTTTACCCTCCCGAAACAACACCACACACATATTCCCAGTCGATAAAGAACGAACAAATTGTGCGCAAAACACTTTTTTCTATTTCAAAGTTCTAGCTTGAATTGTTTTTTTTATTTATATTTGTATTTTTATTTGTATTATTTTTTTTTTTTTGGGCGATGTGCTTTAAGCCAAGACATAATTGGATGCTTGATAAATTTTGTTTGGTTGATTGATTGATGCCAAAAGCACGTTAATAGCATAAGAAAAATTATATTGACAAATTTATAATAAATGAAAAGTCGTTCATCATTAATTCTGATAAATGTTGCAAAATATTAATAAAATAAATAAAACATCCATTTAAATCACATATAAACTGCCATTGTATGAAAATACGCTAATTAGGGCTCTGTAAATTGTTCGTGGACGATTGTAAAAAGCTTTCGCATGTTTATTTGCACAACTCGTTTACGAGTAAAATACAACAACAACAACAACAACAACCGGCATACATATGTAGCTTTAATTTATGCAATTAAACTGCTTTAATTAGTTAAGCAACGACTGCAAGAATAACAACAACAGCAACAATGAAGAAAAAACAACAGCTGTTGCATAAATAAGTATGTACATTTCGCCCAATAATAATAAAGGAGAGAAACCGCATTAAAATAAATATATGTATATACACATATATATATATAAATATTTGTATATATTCATTTATATATATATATATATATATATATATATATATATATATATATATATATATATATATATATATATATATAAATATTTTTATATATGCATTTATATATATATTTTATATAAACATTTTCACCATTCACAATTTCGTTTATTTTGCAAAAACCAAAAACCAATTTAATTTGCGCACAAAATGGGAAAAAGGCAACAAAACTTGCAAACAAAATACTTTCAATTCTTGGAAAGGCAAAATAAAATAGCTGCGTGAGCGCAAAAAGCTTAAATGATTACAATTTTGCATCATAAAAAAACAACTTTATATAAAAAATAAAAATAAATAAATAAACAAACAATAAAATAAATATATATATATATGAATATGCACATCAAATATTTATAGATAGAGGAATTAGAGCAAAATATTATTATAATAAATTTATGAATTATTAATAATAATAAATATTTCTAAGTTTATTATTTACAATATTTTTGTTTGTATACAAAATATTATTTACTTTTTTTAAGTGTCTTTAAAGCCCAATAATTATATAATTATTTTCATGTAATTATATGCACAATCATTTTTTTTTTGTCATTTAAATATACAAATTATATATATAATAAAATTCCAGCAAATAAATTAAACATTGAAAAAATATCAACAAATTTGACCACATATTTGCGACAATTTAAATAGCTAAATGAGCATGACAAAAATATACACATAATTGATATTTGTAAAAGAATTAGATAAAATGCATAATTAAAAGTTGAGAGCGTGAACCGGCATAAGTGCTCTAAACTATTTTAATTACAAATCGAAATTATGAAATTTTTGCCCAGCCAAGTATATTAAATTCCATATGCATATATGTGGAAATAAACTAATAAAATAGCCAAATTGCAAGTGCACTAGACGCATACCCAGAAAAATCGAATCAAATATGAAAAATGCATCTTTCTTGATAAAATTTTGCAATACAAAATTTATCTGATATCTAATATCATGTAATTCCCCTCAGTATCCAATTCAATGCCGTAATAGCTTTGAAATGTGCAGAGTTAACAGAGTTGAAAGTTGAGTGGCGCCAATGGGTCCCATTTGGGTGGATCGTTCAGATTGTGTAAATGTTTATGATGCGCCAAAAGAGAAACCAGAAAGCCATGCAACGTCAATGTCCATTTGCAAAAGTTCTCCCAAGGAACAAACGGAAGGCAATTGCTTGAGTGGGCCGAAATGTTGGCAGCTTTCGTACGTTCCAACTTGACCCAGGAGAGTGTAAGGGAGAGAACGCAAGGTTGACAGGGGTGTTCAGTTTCCATTCCAGTTCCAGTTCCAGTTCCACTTTCAGCTCCCAAGCATCAGCGAAACTTTTAAATGAAATTTTTACCTTAAAGTTTTGTCAGGTAAGTTGCGCACCAATGCGAACAAGCTGACTTAGGTCAGCCAGCAAAGTCTGCGGTCTACCGCATCCACACAGCAGCAGCACACACACACATACACATACACCTGCACACACTCATACAGAGACACCCACATAATGCTGTATTGTCACGTAGCTTGGTGACAGATTCCAAAAGGCAGGCAAAATAGCATTAAAACAACAAACGGCAGCTAAGCAGCAGCGCATTTTGGCTACTAAGGATGGTAAGCATCAGCCTGATGGCCTGTTGCAGGTATAACACAACAAGCTACCCTCCCCCTCCCCCTCCCCACAGTCTTATCTCGTTACAAAAGTTTTGTTTTAATGTCTCAGCAAGTGTTGCCATTGCATAGTCTCTTTGTTTGCCATTTTAAAGCCAAAAAAAAGAGAATGAAATTAGCAACATAAACGAGTGCTTGCAAAAAAGAAAGAAATATACTTTCACAAAAGTGATCAACTAGCAATTACCCTTTATTTAAAGAACTCTATTGAAATATATGAAAAGCTTTCAGTCTAGTGTTACAACATTTTTGGCACTTATAAATGCAATTCTTTGAGTTCTTCGAGCAAAAAAAGTCATAATAAAAAAAAGTCAGGGGAAATCTACATAACAAATGAAAAATATATGAAGATTATGCTAACTTTTTAGCTTTAAAAATGTTTTCAACTCAGCGTTACACACATTTGCAATTTGCCTTTCATTTTTATAAAGGATATAAAAAGGATCACATATAGCCGTTTAGCTAAGCTGCTGCTGATGCTGATGCTGCTGCAGCAGTATTTAAAGTAATTACAACATTTCTTTAGCACACATTCGCATACACACACATGTATATGGTTATAATTCTAACATTTTATATAGCATTAGCGTTAATGTTTTCTTTTTGGTTGAAGTCCTTGTCCAAATGTTTTTTGTTGTTACCAAAAAAATTATGACACTCTGATTCAGATTCCGGTTTTCCTTCACAGTTTGCATTGCGGCTCTAAAGCCGAAAGCTAATGCGTTTTTAAATATGCTGCAGCGGATGCTGGGTTAGCATTAATTAACAGGCGCTCAGGCCCAGCCGCAGCACGGCTTATTGTGGTAACAAAGACAGAGAGAGAGAGAGAGAGAGAGAGGATGGAGAAAGGCGTGTCTGGTTGGCAAGGACATTAGCAGAAAGCGTTGCGGAATGTGTTTGATAAGCTGACGAGTTGGTTTTGAGTATTTTCAATTGAAATGTTTGATTT
The DNA here is from genome assembly GCA_035047405.1 of Drosophila stalkeri. Classification (NCBI taxonomy): domain Eukaryota; kingdom Metazoa; phylum Arthropoda; class Insecta; order Diptera; family Drosophilidae; genus Drosophila; species Drosophila stalkeri. Next base: position 12,013,438 of record JAWNPR010000039.1, read on the forward strand.
GATTTAAATGATTATGCAACATGACTGCAGTTGCTTAAAAAATAAATCAAATTCTTGAAGGCAAGAGGAAAAATATTAAATATCGTAGCTTTCTACGGAAATCGCAACTTTTATTTTTCTTTATATTTCAGTTTGTATTTTTGTATATAAATAAATCGATATCAAAGTAAAATCCTGCAAAGTGTGGAATTGGGTTGAGTCCTTGTATGAATACTTGAATAAGTTTCGCTGGCCTCTTTTATGAATTAACAAACTTTATTAGCATTACAAAATATGTCAAAAATAATTTGCTTTTTTTCCTATATTTCTGTCAACGTTTTTTATTTTTAGATCAAGATTAAGTGAATCAAAAATCATTGATAAATTTATTTGATTATTTCTATAGTTATCTAATTTCCCATTCCATTAGAGCATGTTTAACATACAGAATTACAATAAAAGTTTTAAAATAATCATGTAATTGCTTTCTGATATTGATGTTGATTTCTTTCCATATAAATTATATTAAATATATGTATATATATAATTTTTTTCCTAGAAAACATCTTCAATTTACCACAGTCAGCGGCAAGCATTCGTTTTCAAACTTACAAACTTACATAAATATAATATATATATATATATATATATAAAGTTTGTTCACTCACCTGTTGCTACTGCGCTGGCTTTTGTCTCTCGGCTGCCCGGGGGCGTATGCTTAATGTTTTAATTAAATCTTTTACGTCTCTTTGCTTTTCTTGTTATTTCGTTTCTTCACGTGGACACACACGACACTTGGCAAAGGACACTCGAAACACTGAGCAATAAAAATGGCGCTTGTTACTTGATTTCAATTTCTAGCGGGCTTATGTTTGCTTTAGTTGAGGCGGCTAAACTAAAAATACTTGCACAAGACATCGTGTAATAAGCCGCACTTGTACACACATACATTAAGAAGAAAGATGAGAGAGAGAGATGGACAGACACACATAGAACTGGGCACAACTAGCACATGTATTTGTTGTTGTCCGTGTCCTTTTTGTTGTCGTCGTCGTCGTCTTCCTTTGGGCTTGTCGTGAAAGGCAACAGCTTGAAATGCTATTAAAATATAATCTGCTGATAATCTGCACTTAATTTCGTGCTTTGCTCAATGCAGGACACAACCGCACAAACACACACACACACACACTCGCTGACTCAGTCTTTATGAAAAAAAAAAATAAAAAAAATGTAAGAAAAGTGTGTGTAATGTCCTTGCCACAAGGCAATCGTCGTCAGCTGCGCGCTGTCGTTAGTTGTCCTAAGCCTTGAGCAACTCCTGCCCCAGATTATGGTCTACTAAATAATATTCTTGCCTTTTAATTTTTCTTACTTAGTTTTTCTTTACATTTTGTTGGTTTCTATTTTAGGTTTTTCAGTTACTTCTATTTTCTTTTTTTTTTCTTTTTTTTTTTCTTTACAACTCGTTCACTTGGTTACTCGTTTTATAAATTTTTATTGCTGCTGTCTTTATTTCATTCTTGATTCTTTTTTTTTCACTTTTTTTGTCAACTTTTTTGGCGCTTACTTTTCTTTTTTTTGTGAGCTTTACGCTTCGTTGCTTTTTAATGTTTGTTACGTTTACTGCTGTTACTTTTTGTTGTATTCCTGCACAACTACAAATGCGTTCATGTGCGTGCGTGTTGATTTCCTTTGCTGTTACCTTTTTGATACACTCGCACTTTTCTTCTCTGTTCTATTCTGTTCTCTTTCTTTATTTTTGTGTATGCGGCTATTGAGTTTTGAAATTTATTAAATTTTTTTTTCTTTTCTCTTCTTTAATCAAATTTCCACTTGATTGGAGTGACGACAATTTCGTTGATTTCCGGTTGCTGCCGTTACTGTGCTGTTCGTGGGGGTGGTGTGCGTGTGGGTGCCGTTGAGAGTGAGTGTGTGTGTGTGTGTGTGTGTGTGTGTTTGAAATAAATGACAGAAAAGAGCAGAGAGTTTTTATTAGTTAGATTGTTAATAGTTGATATTGTTAACTGTGATAAAAACAAGATTTGATTATATAAAAGTTGAATATTTATTAAATGCTTGTTTCGCAACTTGGTTCATGGAAAATAAATTAGAGTAGTTCAAATAAATAATAATAATAAATAAAAATAATAAATAAAAAATAATTATTTCATTTTTTTCCTTATAACTGACTGAAAACAAATCTAAAAACTGCTTAACATGAGCAAAAATTTTAAAATACTTTCGGATTTATTTTATTTGCAATTATATTATATTATTATATTATATTTTTTACTCCATCCTCTCTTATATAGTTTACATTCATTATTATGTTAAAAGTTATGAAATGCAATTTTTACTTAACACAAATGTAATTATAACTGATTTGGCTTAATTAACATAATCGAACTTCTGCCAAATGTTCTGTTATCATTTATCATTTATCACAAGTAAAAATCGCATTTAAAAATTCAATGTAAAATTTTGATCTCTTAAGCATTTCATAAAATACGAATTTAGAAATAACTTAATTAATTAATTAATTTATTTATTTTTATTTTCTATCTAACAAAAATGAAATTCTAAGTATTTTTCTTGTTTTCACAAGCTCTATTAAACAACATTCTGTGAAATTAATTTCTTATTAATTTTCTCAACATCATTTTTAATAACATTTGCTAATATGCTAACAGACACACACACACACACACACATACATACAAACAAAACTCATTGAGCCTGCAAAGTGTTTCTGATTGAATATAAAAGTTTGAGCTAACTTTTTCCAATTGCACTGCATTTAAACAATTTCTAAAGTCAGAATGAGAATCTGACGTAACATTGTTGTCCTGTCGCATTACATTGTCGACAATCGCTTTTCATATTTTATTCATTTACAGCTTTTGCCAATATCGCTGGCTGTTTGGCTGCGAGGCTGTGGCTATAATCAAAAACCACTAAGACGCTTCTTTGGGAAATGGAAATGGGCTTAAAGCAATTTCATTTCCTGTAACTGTTTCCATCATTTTTTATTCCTGGTTTTTTAATTTAATTCATCGCATTTTTTGTTCGTTGCGCACTCACTTAATTTTCTTCTTCTTTTGCTTGTGTAAATGTTTTTTAAAAATAATTTGGCTTTTTTCTTTTTTTTTTTTTTTTTTTTTTTCTTTTACCAAGCCAACTTCCAGATCCTCTTAACGTGGCCTTTTTGTGCCTTTTGCTGGGGCGTGTGTACATAATACCCCAAAATGCAACACAGCGGCATTAACACACACACACGCATACACACATACACACGCACAATCACACTGCCTCGCGTAGACATTTACAAGCTTAAATAAAATTCGTTTTCTCAACTTCAATTTTTGTATTTTTTATTTTTTGCTGGTAGTCATTTAGTCAGCGTCTCGCGTGTCGACACTCAGAAGTATAATAATAATTTAATTTTTTTTTCTTCTTGCTTGCTTGCTTCGCTGCCGCAGACTATAAAATATTTAATTTCCTCCACGCATCTGAGGTTTATAATAATTCCTTCCGGTTATTTTTGCCGCAGAGTGTTTCTAATTCCCTCAAAAGCTATTTGGACGCAAAACATCCGCATGGCCGCCAATACAGCCTAGTCCACAACAATTTCCATCAATTTCCACGCCGCTAGAAAAGAAAATTTAAATCACTTTTTCTTTCACACGATTTTCCTTTTGGCTTTCCCATTCCCATTTCCTCCTCCTCCTCTTTCTCTCCTTCCCCATATCCACGTTTCTGTATGTTTCTGGTATTTATGCTTCATTTACTTTTGATGGTTTTTTCTCTGTCAGCCATGTTTTTCACTTTGTTTTTTTTTTTTTTTCTCTTGGCGTATAATGGTTTATTGTTGACGTTAGCTTAAATTATTATGTTTACTTGCACTCAAATGCTAAATGAATTATAGCCAGAACACAAAAAAAAATAATAATATATTTATAATATAATATATTTTCTAAAGCATACCAAATAATATTGCAATACATTTTTTTATTTTTTTTTTTTTATTTTATATTTGTATATATTGCAGACTTCATCTATATTATATTAATGAGCTAAAGGTGTTTCATAAGGTAATTAATTATTAGAAAATTGTTTAGCTTAAAATTATGGAACTTGGAAAATACTTTTTGTAAATATAATTTTTTTAAATTTTATAAAAGTTTTTTTTACATATCATGATCATTTTTACCTATAAAAAGAAAATTTATTAAAATTTCTAGACAAACTAAACATTTTTTAAAAGAATTCAATTCAATTATTATTTGAGTTGTTTCAATTATATAATAACCGTAATGTAAAAATAAACAGAATTTATTATTTTTTATTTAATTAAATAAATAAAATGCGGTAATTAAATTTTGAAGAATGCGAATTTACTGAGCTTATATAAAATATAATTAAAAACAAAATGTTTTCAACTAAAATTGTTTTTAAATTTCCAAGCTATTAATGCTTTCGACATATTTATCGTAGTCAAATGTTATCAATTAAATTTTCAATAAATTTGTATTAATAAACACAGATAAACAGCAGAAACAATGTAGAAATACAGTTGACTTTGACTATAATGGCTCGACTGTCAATACTCATATAAATTACAGAATCTGATTATGTTAACTATTTATACAGATTTTGTATAAATTGCATATACATTTTATTTTCAATAATAATAATAATAATAAAGTGTGCATCATATATTTGGTTTGAGCAAAAGCATTCATAGTTTAATTTAATTGAAGCTCATTAAAATAAAACCAATAAGTTAATATGAAAATATGTGAAATTCCAATTTGTATTCTGTCATATAATTTCATGCATAATTTGTTTAAAATTGAAATAATACAACGTGCAACAATATGTTGTCCAGCAAATTTATAAGTAGCAAAATTATTTTAATATATTGCCAAATATCATAAAAAGCGAAATCAATGAAATTTTCCATTCATTAAAAGCTTATGCATTTCTCTTAACTAATCCAATTAGATGCCAACAATATTGTAAGCTAGTAAAAAGACCTCAATTAATTTCATATAACAGCTTCCCCATTCTCGAAGCATTTCACAGATTTTCAATTGAATTTGAACAACAAACGAATTTCTCTTGAATTCATTGTTTCGCTAAAACTTATTGAAATTGACTTTTATTAATAGGAACTTATTTCGTTCAACGCAACTTCATTGTATAAATTTTCACAGCTTAAGCCAAAAGTAGCTGTTGGCTACTCAAGTTGGCTTTTATGAGCTGACTAATTAGTTTTATTTGGACATATTTTATTAGCTCGAACTCCAAAGCGAGTGGTAATTAAATTAATTAGAAACCTGTCGACGTTCGCCAAATAAACCGAGAGCCATCATAAACTCGTTTTATATTTTCATTTAAATACACCCACACACACACACACACACACACACTCCTCATATCCCTTTCATGGCATTTTAATGAGGTGTTTGACGGGCAAGCAGAGCATTAATTAAAAAGGGGTTTTTTCTTTCATTTTCATTTGAGGCAACCTCCCAAAAATTGTCGCTCAGCTGTTGAGCCAAGCTCAAAAAAAAAGTCTGCAGAATATTTAAAAAGCAAAGATAAGAAGAGGAGCAAAAACCTAAGCAAATGCTTTAAAAATAGCTTAAAGCACACCACGCATCGCACGTGTTCGAAGTTGTCCTTTTTTGTTCTTCGCTCGCTGTTTTTTTATTTTTTTTTTTTTTATTTTTTTTTTATTGTTTTTCTTGTCAATCTCAGGCCTAGGGACACATTTTCAATTGAGTTCATCGCACTCTCCCTCAACGCCCATCGAATTTCTCTTGCTGACACTCGGTAGCTCGGCCTCTCTCTTACATATCGCTTTAATTTCCGCTTGAATGCAAAGCAAAAGGTTTTCCTTTTTGCCGAGGCTCGAAAAAAAAAAGGTTCCCTTCACTTGCATGTTGACTGCTCGACCTCAACGGCCAAGGAAAACAAAACAAAAGCCATTCATACATTCTTGGCCCCAAACTGTGCCAAAAATTGAAGCAACAAAAAAAAAAAGTGGCCCCTAGCCGTGGCCAACCTTTTCGACTTGATTAATTTTCACAATTTAAGTTGATGAGCACAAAATCTCCCAGCTAAACAATGGCCAAATGCTAGTCGGTGCCATTGAATAGGTGTCAGTCAGTCTGTCAGTCAGTCTGTCTGTCTGTCTGTCTGGTCGGTCATCCGGTCAGTCTGTCAATCAGACTGATTTAACTTTTTTATTGCATTGAATACTTTTCTTTATGTACATCACTTTTCAGATAACTTTGGCAAATGTGCTGCGATTAGAAAGCGGCACAAAAAATAGACCCACAATTTGATTTATATACGAAAATCTGGCGACATTTGAGCTAATGGCTAAAAAGGCGAACACATAAAATTCCCTTTATGCGATCGCCTATCAAACTAAATATCAGCAAAGGTTTCTAAGATGAAAATGCACTTAATTTTTTTATGATTTAAATTGTTGTTTCCCAAAGGCATTAAAAATTGAATTTATAGACTTTTAGCTTAGAGTCAATAGAAAATGTGCGTTAGCCTTTGAGATAACTCATATAATTTTTGTGTTGAGTTGTAATAAATATGAAAATTTTCTAAGGCACTGAAACCTTAGCTTGTAATTTACATGGATTATTATTATTTATTTAAATTTAATATCTAATGTAAATCTTAACTCGCATATAGTTAGAACTATTATAAATTATATATATGCAAAATGTATTTAAAATACATTTATATATTTATATACAAGAATATTTTATTTTTCTGGTGAGCATTTAGCCTTTGAAAATCCTTTAACTGAATTTGAATTTTTCATAGAATTTGTATATTTATATATATAGAATTCAGCAATCATTTGACATATAAATTCTGAATAAAAGATTAAGGGTCACACAAAAACAAAGGATAAAACAAGAGTCGAAATATTTTACAATATTTCTTACACAAAAGAAGTATCGTAATTCATATAACATTTTTTTTTTTTTTTTTGGCAGTCAGTCATAATTTTTTTTTTTTAACTTTGAATTTGTATATTGAAATTTAAGAACTCTTGCCTTGAATTTTCAACATTTTCTTTACATGACAAAAATAAAGAATATCAGTTTCTGCTTTAGTTTTCTATCAAAAATAAATACATCAATATTTAGCAAATAAAAAAATACTTATTTATTATAGCCAATCACTTGCCAGACTTTGCATCAATAAATAAACATGAATATTACATGGAAAAAAAAAAACTTTTTATTATTTTTTCACAGCTGCATCAGCTGCAACTGAACTAAACAATTTCTAAAACATTGCTCATACGACCAGTTGCTATTGAATAGGACAAAACTATGCCAAAAACTCTTTAAGCACAGTTTTGCAGTTTACGGCTCACAGTGGTGCTTGCAGCTTGGCCGAATGATTTATTAGTCTAGTTAAAGTTTGTTTTGGATTTTTGTTCAGTTTGCCTTCGACTTCTTTTTTTTTATGTTTTTTTTTTTTTTTTGTTTCCAGTAGGCCAAAGGTAAAAGAACTTTCACAGACAATATATGATTTTTAAACAAATTTATTGATATTGGAATTGTGGCTGACAATTTACCAAGATTTATTTGTATTGTAGTTTGTAAATTTTTCAAAATTCTTGTCTATACAAATTGCTTTTAATTAAGAGCTTACATAAATGTACAAACTTGTTATTTTAGGAATATTTATTCAATTTATGCGTTTGATACAATTTCTTGGGTTTGCTTTGATGTAAGATTTTATCAGTTTGATATTCGAACTCCAATTGGATTTGTTTTTATAAAAGTTTCAAATAAAAATAATATAAAACAAAATTTTATTTTATTTTATGCCTTTAGCAATTTTGTTTTCAGCTTACATTTTTGGAAACACGGCTCAAACTAGCGACGAGAGGCTAGCAAAGTTCTGCTTTTTGAATTTGTTCACTTTTGGGTTTTTCTTTTCTTTTTTTCTTTTTTTTTTTTTTTTTTTTGTTAACTCGCGTTATGAAATGCTGCCAAGTGTAAAGGTTAGCAAAAGGCGACTTTTAGCTTGAACCGGTTCGCGTTAGCTCCACCTGTCACTTGGGGGCTCTCTGTTACTGTTTGCTTTGGCTTTGCCCAAAATTTTACACACACCAATGCACACACACGCGTCGCGCCGCGGAACGTCTCAAACGCACGCACGCACGCACTGGCACACACACATACACATACACATACACATACACTAACTTACGTACATAGACAACTACTGGCCGAAACAGGACGCGCTCAGTGTGTGTGCGCGCGCTTGATGTAACGGGTACGCGTGCAAAATTCTGCTCCCGGTTTGAACGGATGCTGGAGCTTGACTGAAATAACGTTCACCTTAGCCCGAGCATCAGCGCCAACAGCAGGCAGCAGAACCTAGCACAATGCTAGGCATTCGCAATGTTCACATGAAACCCGAAAGGCAATGCGAACGAATATGCTGTCACGAGATACGAGGCAAGGATGCGACCTGTTCGACGAGTGCTCGACAGACTCTTTGCCATATTACAGCATCCCTGTGAGAGCTTTTACGTGTAGCTTTCGTTAAAGAGCGCGTGCCATGCTTAAGAGTAGCAAAAAGCTTCACCGAGCTTGCAATACACATTCAGCAACGGAGCGAGAGAGTGTCTGAGCGGGAGCTTTCGAAAGCTTTTTAGCACTTGTTTACTTTTTTTTTTGCTCTGCTTTTTATTTTTGTTGTTTTTTATCCTTTTTTTTTTTATATATACATTGTAAAAGGCTTGTTTTGTTTTTGCTTATTTCGGGCAACAGACACAGTTGTAAAATAAGCTTTGTAGTCTTTTATCGTGTGTGTGTGTGTGTGTGTGTTGGTGTTTGAGTGTGTGTGTGTGGGACTTTTTGCGGTGCCGGCTACCAATTTAGACAATTTAACAGGTGGTCTCAGCATTTGACTAGGCTTTTAAAGGTTTTTAGTTGATTGTAAAAAAATATATTTAAAGTATATTTTATTAAAGATTTATATTATGAGAATTTGATAGAGATCTTAAGAATGAAATTTTATGAAATTTAAGAATTGAGTAAAGCATTTTCAATAAAAATTATATTGAATAAATGTATTAAATAATAATGTTATTTGGCATATATTTCAGAAATCAAATTTAAAGTGATAGGTACTGCAATAATAATTATAATAACAATAATTTTCTATATCCTTCTGTATCCCTCATAGAATGTAAGTTTCATATAAATATTTATTTTTTGGTTACCTTTACTTTGAGAGCTTGCCAAATGTATTCAATATATATTAATTACTGCAATTTTTTTTTGCCAAATTAAGAATATTTTAAATAAGTAAAATATATAAAACTAACTATTGAAATAATTGCAAGCATATTAATTGAATATATTATTCAAACGATTTCTACCCATTGTCAGAGTATCAGCAGAGAAGGCAATATTTAGCATACTTTTTGGGGCTAACAAAAGGCTTTAGCTGTGCAGGCAAATTGAACGGCTGTCAAACGCTGGCCAAAGCCTAATCACAAATACCTATCCCGGCACACACACACACACGCACACCTGGAAGCCAATCAATACAAGGACAAGCTGATGCAGAAGGCAGTGTAGTTTTAGAGGCAGGGGGTCTTGGTTACATTTATCGGCTAAATGGTCAATGCTGGTCAGCGACCAAATTTGTCCACTTGGTTGAGTGGCAGCAAACGCTAATTAAACTGCTGGACAGGAGCAGGAACAGCAGCAGCAGCAGCAGCAGCAGCAGCAGCAGCAGCTGGGCCAAGTGATACAAGCCCTGAGATAATCAATATGCCAGAGCCACCTTGTTGCCCCATTAACTGCTTTGTTTGGCGTCATAGAAAAACGATGGTGGGACCTGGCCTGAGGTAGGCCAATGGTATCAGAAATGATTGTATAATTCCAAGGGAAAACGCTGCCTAAATGCGTAGCCTGTCCATGGCCTGTGATTGACACAGAGAGACAATCGAATTGTGATTTGCACCCCCAAAACTCTGACACAAACTAAATGAACAGCTGGCAACGCTGCACGGCAAGTTGCTAGGCAGCAGAAATGAATCTGATTGGAACATTGGCTGCACGCCCAAGCAGTAGTAGATGCTCTGCTCGCCACTCTGTTATTTGGCCATTAAGTGGAGAGCGGCCGTCAAATGTCCATCAACTTTCAACACAGTTGAAATTTAACGCAAAATCCTGTTGAGTTTCGTGAATAATTTCTATGCTCATTAGCTGTGTCATGAGCAATGGCCAAATTATGAAATTTGAAATGTGAAAATGTGCGCAGAATGTTAAAATAATTGAGGCTGTAATCACGTTGAAAATGTGACAAGAACCAAAACGTTCACCGACGCATTCCAAAAAAAGAGAAATCTTTCGTTGTTTAAAATCAAAACATTTCAATTGATTTGTTTATTATTTTGGAGCCAAAGTGAGGTTGCTAGGTTATTTAGATCTACAAATTATTTGTTACCTCTCTTTTTTTTCAACTGTTATTGAAGTCATTCAAATTTAATTTGAATGGCTGATGATTGATGCGTAAGATAATATTTATAATTTATGGTAATTTTTGTAAGCTTGAATCATTTTTTTTTCTAAGGATTCTATTAAGCTTACTCACTTTTCTATATCTGTATACGGGTCTTTTTTGTCATATATACATGAATGACTAGCAAGGAAGCAGATTATCCTTCAATCCTTAATATAGGATTTTCTTAACTCTTCTTATCGTAATTAATTCATAATTTTGAAGTATTTATAATCTTATAATTTCCTTGTTTCGAAATGAAATAATTTTACATTTTTTGTACCTTTAAATGTCAAACTGTTTTTACATTGGCTTAAACAAAAAAGCATCAAACAGAATATATTATTTGCATGCTTTAAAGGTCAGAGAAAGATATAAAAAAATGTTTTTACATAAATGATTTAAAAAAAAGGGAAAATATATTATTTTATAACACTACAAAAAAGAAATGCTTCTAACGAAAAAAATAAATACATTCTCAATTTGAGATTTACTTTTTTTTCGGAATAACCTCTTCAATGTCTGTTTTTTTGCTGAAAACAACAAATGCGAGAAACCTCAAGAAAACACATGTGCATATTTGATGTGAAACATGTGATGTATTCTCTTTTTATTCTCTTTTATATTTTATAAAGCTTTTTTTTTTTTAATCGTCTTCAATTGAATTATTCACTGCACATTGAACTCTTGTTTTTACACTGCTAAAAAATAAAGAAGAAGAAGAATAAAATAAATAAATAAGAACCAAGCAGCCGGCAAATGTAAGCAGGGCTATGTGGAAGAACGACGGGGGAACTTAAGAGATTTCCCTGGAACACTCTGCAGATTATTAAAGCATGATATATGAAGCTGAAGCTGAAGCTGAAGCGCGCGTTCACTTACCTGTGCGACTGTTTGAATTTATCCAGGAATAATAAAACAAAAAACAACAAAATCTGAAGGCACGCACACACACACACACACACACACATTTAGAGTTGTCCTGGCGACTGATGCGCAGCTCTGTCATATATCATAGATTTTGCTTTGTTATGAATGTGTGTGTGTGTGTGTGTGTGTGTGTGGGTGCGGGAGTGTGTGTGTGTGAGTGCGTGGCCCAAGGCCCAAAAGATTCTTCTTCACGCTGCTTTTACTTGTGTTGCTTTTGTTGTTATATTTGGCATTGTTTTTGCTTTTGTTTTTTTTTTTTCTCTCTCTGTTGTTGTTATTGTAGCTAGCGCGTAATACTCGTAAACTTAAATTGTTATTTCACCTTTAAAGCACCACAAAAAAGATTTACGGTCACCCTGGCACCTCGCTAGGCCCCTCAGATACACACTCTCACTGTCTCTCTCTCCCTCACTCTTCCTCGCTCTCGCTCACGCTGTTCATTGCTCTGTCATTTTTATGCTCATTACTTCGCATTTGCTGCTGCTTGAGCTACAGTTTCACTCGACGCTTTCAAAATATACCAAAAGCAACAACAACAACAACAATCCGAATTTTCCATTTTCTTTTTTGTTGTTACTCGCCGAGGATATTTTGATTTCTATTTACTTGTTGTTTTGGTTCTTCCACAGCTTTGTTTGCAGTCGCCTGTTCGCATATTTATTACACTTTGTATTATGATGTCTAGAATTTTGGCCAGACAATTTATGGTCCACACATAAGTACCACATAAATACACAGGACACTGTCAAAGTTGCTGAACAGGTGTTGGCGGGGTGCATGGGAACAAATGGTCGCCCCATTAAGACAATATTTACCTGTTAATGCTTTCTGGAGCCATTGATAATGTTCTAAGCATTTTCGGCATAACACTGGCTCGAGGGGGTTTTTCTTTTTAAAATGTATAAAATACATACATATAGATATATAAATATATATATAACAAATGGTATATATATATATATATATATATATATATATATATATATATATATATATATATATATATATATATATATATTTATTTATTTATTTTTGTGGAAATTTCAAGAATAAATATATTGTCGTATAACTTTATCTAGGAATAGATGGCAATGGATGACTGGGTGTAATAATATGATAGTTATGTAACCCATTTTATTAGTTACGCTCTGTAGAAGAGAGAAAAAAAAATCTCATACTCACTCGCTCTAGCTCTGAGTGTCTTCGGTTCTTTTCGTTAAACTTTGTAGAACGAACATCGTTTAGAGAGTCATACGACTGACGCTCGCTCAATGAGGTTCAGTAAGTGAGCAAATAAGTTAAGTCTATGCAAACGCTCTTCACATACCCATTAACACACTCACTCTCACGTACGCTATTAATGTGTTTAGCAGAGACAAATCTAGTATACATAAGCAAAGCATAGGAGTGAGCAGAACTGTCTTCATTTCCACACATAAATGCACTTAATCAATTCACACACACAATCAATGAGTTCAGCAAACACAACTCTTTCATACCAATACAAAAGACTTTTTGGTAGAGCAAAATTGATTGTGAAACTCAATGAAGAACTGATGCGATCAGTTGCTGTTTGAGTATTTTATCAAAGTGTGAGTAAAAGACACTTAACAAACATTGAGAAACGTTCAATAGATATTTGAGAGCAATGACTGTTATATGTATATATTCCCTTCCTTTCACTCCTTATCCAATTATTACAAACACTGAAAATTATCGTCATTTAAAAGCTTAATCGTTATCAAATCTAAATACATTTTCTTAATTCAATCATTCATAATATTTAAATTCATTTCACATAATCTACTGCAATTTGTACAGAATCCCATTTCTTATATGACATACATTTGTATTTGCAGCGCAGAGCGCAGAGCGCAATGCAAAGCTCTTCTGTCTGTGCTGGCCATAAATAACATACATCATTATTATCGCATTACACCGGGGCCAGGCGAAAAGCCCAAGTAAACTATATATACATACATAAAAAAAAAAAAAAAAGAGAAAAAAATAAAATTGACTATCTGCGTTGTCAACGCTGCCCAGTTTATGAGGATGGCTGCCGTTGCAGCTTCATATTAATTAAATACAAAATGTTTACACTAATAATTTCAACATAAATTCGTGCTGCCCTTGCTGGTTCCCCATTTTCGTGCAAGCGGAAACATCATAAATTTCGCGTTTCGTTGCAAGTTGCAAGATGGCAAAAGGCTGCCGCGTGCACGCAGTGGCCACAAATTGTGAGTTATCTTTGTGCGGGTCGATGCTGTGGCAACTGCCACTGCAACCATCTCCCCGTCAGCCCCTTTTCTGCTACTGCCACTCTCCACCCCCCTCCGCCACTGCCGCTGCAATCGCATCGTTTGTTGCCTTTTGTCGCCATTGCATGCAAACACATTAAATTAAATTATTGTCGCACTGGGTGGCTGCTTGCATTCTCGTTAGTTGTGCCACGTCTTAGTTTGGCTTTTGGTCTTCAACATTGAGAGGGAACGGGGCGGTCGGGTCTTAAATGTCCCGCTAAATAGCTCCCCAGTTGCCGGCGCATGGCATAAAAACCCTTTTGCGCTGCCTAAGTATGCCGCAAAATTTTGGCTTTGCCAAACACGTTTCATTAGGCACGCCAAAGGCGTGCAACGCTGCGTATACGTATTATTGTCATCTGGGTTGTTGCTGTTGCCAGCCTAGGCTTAAAGCCCCACAACATTGTCGTAGCCTGCGCCAGCCATTAAATAATGTGCCAAGGCTTTACAATTGCTGAAATATTACCAAGCACTTGGTATAAATATTTAAGTTGAATGGCTTCGAACCAAAGATTTATAGCACAGATGTGTGCATTAATAGGTCAATGTTGTTGTCTATTCTAAGCATCAATATTTATATTTTTTTATATGAACTAATTACAGGACATCCATTAGTCGTTCACATAATAATTAAAGTTTAGTTTTTGTGTTGAAAACTTTTGTGACTTTGGCTTGTCGCTAAAATTTTTTGTAAAAGCAGCAATATACAGACACAATGAGCTGCACACACACACACACCCACACACACAGAGAGAGACACACAGACACATGCTTAAACACACACACACACACACACACACGTACACTAACACAGCTGCACACGCAAACTGCGTTCAGTCGTGCGCTTCGCTGCTCTGCCTTTGGCTGTGGTCAGTCAACTTGTCGTTGTTGTTGTTGTTGTAGTTATTGTTGTTGCTGTTGCTGTTGTTATTGTTGTTGTTGCTGTTGTCAATGCAATTTTTTGTTGTTGACGCTTATTACCCTGTAGATTTCTTATAAATTGACGACAAGGCATATAATATAATATATTAGGAAAAGAAATAGCAAAATATTTAGTTCTAAACAAAACAAAATACAAATTTAAATTTAAAAAATAATTATATATATAATATAATATATTAGGCAAAGAAATAGCAAAATATTTAGTTCTAAACAAAACAAAATACAAATTTAAATTTAAAAAAAAAAAAAACTTGAAAAGATGTGTACATTTATTTTTTTTTTTTTAACTATATTTTTATTTTATTTATGATACAAATCTTTATTATGTATTATTTTAGTCAAGCTCAAGTTAATGTTCTTTTATAAATTTACAAAATATTTATTCAATATAACTTGAAACTAAATATTTATTACATTTTTTTTTATTTTTAATTTATTTATTGGAAAAAGCTATAACAAAATATTTAGTTCAAAATGAAAAAAAAACACCTGTGTACTAATTTTTATATTTTCAACTATATATTTATTTTATTTACGATAAAAATCATTATTCTGTATTATTTTAGTCAAGCTCTCCTCTCCAGGTTGTTAATGTTCTATTAGGAAGTTAAAAAATATTTATACAATTTATACTTGAAATTAAATATTTATTATATTTTTTATTTTTTTTATTCTTTTTATTATTTTTTACTCAATATAAAAGTTTTATCAGAACTCTAATATTCATAATATTATCTAGCTAATATTATAATTTGTGTCACATTAAATGTTATACTTACCTGTAAAAATTTTACATATACATAAATAAATAAATTAAAACTTTTTACCATAATTTTTAATTTTGAATGTGCTTTGGCTTTATAAATTACATTTAATCCTAGAGTTCCTCAACAAATTTCTATACATCTAAATTTAAATTAAGATGTCTACTAGGTATCTAGTCGTTCATCATTCTCTTCATTTGTTGTTAGCTTTACTGTTGCTAGGTAATTTGTTAGAAGCGCTTGCCTTTGACGCCTGCATTAGCAGTTACTCCAATCTCAATCTACGCTCTAACTACACTGCCCCAGTCTGGCCTCTAGGCCCCGCCGCCGGGCTTGGCGCTCTCTCCATTTACTGCTTTGCACTTTTTATGATGCAGCCATTAACGCAGCGTCGACGCATAAAGCGTAAGCGGAAGCGAAGGCGTCGCTGCTTTGGCTTTTTGTTTTCAACGAAGCAGTTTCTCTCTTTTGCCCCACCCTCTCCCTAACCATCGTGGACTCTTTGACGGTGGCATTTTAATGAGCGACTGGCTCGCAGTTTGTTTTGCTGGCCAATTTTTAGGCCACATGCAAATTTTGTGGCCATTGCAATTCGCATATTAATAGCAAAAAAATATGGCTGCATCACCAGCACCAGCAGCAGCAGCAGAAGCAGCGAAAACAGCAGCGGCAAATGTGACCGAAGAATTTGCATATTTGCAGGTAAAGTCAATATTGAAATGGGGGTGAATACGGGGAAAAACGCACTACGACAGCTGCCCGATAAGCACGTGCCCACACAGCATGTACAAAAGTAAATATTATTAATGGAATACCCCTAATGGAATTCACCTGCAAAAGAGTGCGGGTCACAATTAGCCCAATGTCCAAACGTAAAAAGTTGGCCAACTAGCTAGTAAAAGCCGTTTCATTGATAAGTTTAAACAATGGAGTAAATCGCATTAAAACCAAACAAAAGTTTGCCAATTTTCAAAAAAAAAAAAAAAAGAGAAGGAGTAGGAGTAAGCCAGAGGGAGAGCGGTTAGCCAGAAAAGCTTTGCAAAAGAAAATTCTGCAATGTATTTTCCATTAAGCCGAATGAGAAATTTTCACTTTTAGCATTAAACAAGCAAAGCCCGAAGAACGTGGCGGCAAATGTGGGTTAATTTGCAAAAATCTGCAGGTACAATATATGTAAGTGTGTGTGTGTATGTTAGACGACCAATAGCCAGCCATATACCCACACACACACACAAACACACACACACACACATGAACACATTTTGTAATGGCAAAGCGTGCAAAAGTTTCATTGTTATGAGCTGCCTTTTGCTCAAGCCCAAGTTAGAAACGATAGAAAAGTGTGTGTGTGCGTGTGTGTGTGTGTGTGTGTGTGTGTGTGTGTGTGTATGTGTTCATATCTGTGTGAGTCGATGGCAAAGAGCTTTTTGTAGTTTAAAGCGTTACGCTTCACAGCAACTGGCTTTAACTATTGTAATGACCATGGCCACAAGAAAGTGCCACAAAATGCTCAGTATTAGAAAATATGCTTTTAACCCCAAATCGAGAAAGACATTTTGGCGTCAAACGAGAATTACAAGAATAATCAACTAAGAGAAGGCAATAGAGAAATGGGAGAAAGTTCAATTTGAAGAGGTTAATATCAGTTTGATATAAGAAAGTTGAGGTAGAGAGATAGAGATAGAGATAGAATTTTCTCTTCTTTATAGTAATTAAAATAATGAGTGAACATTGATTCATACTGAGTTCAGATGATTGAGCTATAGGTATTTATGTTGTGTTGATTGTCGCTCTACAGAACCGATGAGTGATCGGAACTGAGCAAATGTCTTCAACTCTTTTCGTTTTGCTTTTCAGTTGAGCAGTGAAGTTCACTAAATGAGCAGTGAGCATCACCGAAAGAGTCTTTCAAACGGTCTTCATTTTCACCAACACATGTATATATGCACTATTGATATGCTTAACGAATACATACCAATACCAATACAAAAGAAATTTTGCTTAATAAACATCAGCCCTGGAGAAAAAAATCAGAACGAAAAAAAATGTTTCGGTTAGATCACGAACAAACTCTTTACAGAACCGATGAAAGCAGTTGCTCTCTGAATTTTTTCCCCCCAAAGAGAATTATTGAAAGACATTGATTGCCGGCATTGAAAACCCGAAAAAAAATATTTGTGAGCTGTGGAAAAAATATATTTTGATGAATTGCTTGCATAACCTACGAAAAGGGTCATCCGTTTTTTTTTATTTATTATTATTATTTTTTTTATTTTTTTATTTTATTTATTTTTTTGTATTTTTATTTATAGATTTTTTTTTTTTAATTTTTAATCCCTATTCTACCTTACCAAAATTATATTATACTAAAAATAACTCTATTTACATGGTCAGCCATGTCATGTAAATAAGCCTATATCCCTAATCTTCAACCTCAACGACATTCAAGATTTTCGCAGTTTCCATGTTCACAGCGAATTCATTTAGTTGCCTTCTTTAATTCATTAATTTAGGTATAAACTATATATAGTTTCATACTTTTAAACATTGTTAGTTTCACAAAATATAAAAAATATATTTCAAAATATTCGAATTCTATCAATTGTGTTCGATTTTTGATTTGCTATCCACAGTTTATTTACTTCTTATTTTTTTTTTTTTAATTTCAGCTAAATCTTTAATTTTTTCCATATTTTCCAATTTTCTCGTCTACTCTGCTTATATTTCTCTACAACTCCAAGGCACTGTTCACTCAGTTTTTTTTTCGCAGCATTCAAGTCAAAACATTTTTGGTCTGCTTAAAATTTGCAGTTACTTTGCTACGAATTCTTGCTGTCAGTGTATTTCATGGACCATCTAATTATTAATTTATTTTAAGCATATTTAATTTTAGTACAAAAATGAATTCATGTTGGCAGCAGTCACAAAAGCCAGTTAAACAGCGGCAAACCAAACAGGGCAGCTTTGGGCCGGAACAGTAGTCGGACTTCGGAGCCAGCTGGGCAGCAGCCCAGCAGACATGCAATTAATTGTGTCATTGTAGCCATTAACCAGACAGTTGAGCAGTAACCCAATTTGTTCGCATGATTGTTTGCTCTCAGTCTGTGAGCGTAGGAAGTTAGTGGGCCGAATGAAGAAGACAGGGACTGCCTGACCGCATCTAATGGCTTCGCAATGGCAACCAAGACGGCAGGCAGGCAGCTGGTTCTGCTGACCCAAACTCGAACCCGAACCTATTCACACTATACTGGTTGCCATTGTGTGCCAGTTTGCAATTAAGACGCCCCCAAAATAAAAGAAACTGATGCTGAGAATGGGGCAAACGGATGGAAACGTGTAAGTGTTAAAGTTTTCGTTCCATCGAACCAACTGTGCTCATATGTCTTTATATGCCAGTTGTCATACATAAATAAATAGGTTCTTTGCAAATATACCAGGCACACAGCCTGCATGCGTAATGATAATGTCTTCTCTTGAGTCAGTAGGTTAGCGCAATGTCCGATGTGTCAGGTGAAATTAACGTTACATATTAGATTTAAGCGTCCAGCGTTAGGCAGTCGAGGCATTCATACGTTGATGACCTGTGCTTAGGACAAGCACCATTAACTTTAAAGGAACTTTGACTTGATGGCTTTACTTGAGTGTATGAATTTTCCTTAATGTTTTGTTTTGCTGGGATTTGAAGAATTTTATTAAATTGAGTTTTAGTTTAATAACAATTTAGTTACTAAGCCTGAGGCTGTTGTTGCTGATGAAAAGGGAAACATTATTTAAATCTTTTTCAAAGACTCGTTAGATTTCATGCGTGGTCGAGTCGGGAGTGCCTGCCTAGAAGATACCCAATACTTATTTCAACCATTTAGCGCTTCCAATATTTACATATATCTGATATTAATATCGTTTCTCAAAAATGTTAGAAAGTGTAAGTCCTTTCAGTTGAAGTACTCAAATGTCTTTTAATTTATTATTTATTTGTTTTTGTGCTTGGTTTTATTATGTGATATATATAAGTAAATCAAAAATTAAAATAAAATAAATAAAGAAAACTAATAAAAAATTATTAAATTTGAACTTGCTCAGTTCACAAAGTTAACCGAATAAAGTCACAATCACTCGTTCTCGCTCTGAGCATGAAACTTTGATTATTTTCGTTTTAGTTTTCAATTGAGAGTCTTGAATTGAGTTATTCATGCGATGCTCTAAAAACGAACATCGTTTAGAGAGCAATACGATTGACGCTCACACAATCTATTGAAGTGTTTAGCGAACGCAATCCTCTCATACACACTAATACGTATACAAACGACTTTTTGCTGCATGAAAGTCAAGCAAACAGTCGGAGAAAAAAGTTTTCTGTTCGTTCACGAACCCAACCGAAGAATCGACCCAATCGTTAGCTCTCTGAGTTTTATATTTTTTCTCAAAGTTTGCGTATTAGATACTCAGCTGCAGACTCTGAAATAAATATATAACGAAGCAAACATGTAAAAATATATATAATATCATTTAGATAAATTTGATAATAAATATTAAAATACCTTTATAAATATTAAAATAGATTATAAATACATATATATATATATTGTTTTAAATAATTTATTGTCAAAGGTGTTAAAAACTAAATTTGTAAAATATCTACACAATTATTCAAGACTTGATAAATAATAAAATAGAAACGATTTAGTGCTTTTGAAATGCACAAAGTGCGCGCTGCAATCCAAATGTGAGTTGAAAGAAATCAGCAATTGAAAATAAGCATGCATTCACAAACTGAATAAGTATTTGAATATACATATAATATAAATAGTTTTCTATTATGCATGCCATGCACTTCAGTTGCTCTCTCTCTCTTTCTCTATATCTATATCTCTCTCTCTCTCTCACTGTTCCATTGTATATTTAGAGATGTGTTTGTATATTGAATAGTCTTGGCGTAAATAGCATCAAAGTTAATAACAAACAACACAGATGAAAGTTGATGTCTGAAGATTGCAGCAATAAGCTGAGGGCTTTACAAATGCATTTGCGGCTTCGCTTTTCTCTCTGCTCTCTCTCTCTCTCTCTCTCACTCTCTATCTCTATCTCTGTCTCTCAATTTTGTGTGTTGCACACGTGACTGAATGAAGTTATATAGAGGTAAAAGATAAATGTAAGTTGATTCGAGCGTGACGAGCTTATCATAGTCGTATGACAATGGCACTGAAATTGAAAATTGAGTGTTTGACGACAGGATATGCCATTTTATTGAACTAGCTTGAGCAAAAATTGAAATAAAATTACATCAATGTGCATATTTATTATTTATATGTATTTTTGTATATATTTTAGTAAAATGACATAAATACACATTTTAATTTGATAAATATTTAATTGCATTTCAGCATACTGTAGTGATAAAATGTAAAAGCTTATCCTTAATTGGTATTCATTATTCATTATTAATAATAAATTATAAATAAACTAAGCAGCTTATGCAATTTTAGCACAACAGAACTATAAACAATATAAGCAGCTATTATGCTAGAGTTTTCTGAGCTGGCGTCTGTCAAAAGGGTTTGGTCAAGAGAGAAAGAGAGAGTGAGAGAGAGTGAGAGAGAGCAGGTTCAGTTAGAGTGAGAGCAGATATGTAAAGCTGCTGAGTTAACTAAAAGTTGATTAGTTGAATTTAGCTACGACTAAACACTGTTGAATTGTTTTATTGGTAACAATAACTTTTATACGTATATATAATATAATAAATATTATACTTATTTAGGTTATATCTGTTAATTCGTTTGCGTAGTAGATAAATTTATGGCCATTGGAGACAGCGAAAAATTCCATGTTTTCTAAAGTCTTACAGGTAAAAATTTATTTATTGATTTACTGTTCACTGATCGATGAACCAAAAATAAATACTCTGTAGTTTATAATAATATAATTTTATATATAATTTTACATTTAACTAGATTAAATTTAAAGAGTGTACAACAATTATATATATAAAACCTTTCTAGGGGAATGACGAATCAGCAATATTAAGGCATTCTGTAGGCTAAGGAAATTCTCCTGCTTCAACTGTAAAAATTTATGCACATTTATGCAACCGAATCGCTATTAGCAATAATCATCAATTAAATTAGACAAAGCAAAGTAATTCATATTGTCCTCAACTTCGATTAAGTGAATAAGCAAATATCGATTCGATTTGAATGCAATCTCTTAAAGTAATCGTAAATTGGTGAAGCATTTAAGCAGTGCAATTACAATTACTCAGAGCCAAATTCGAATGCGAATGCAAATGTGAAATGCGAAATGTGAAATGCGTAATTTTATCTGTAGTCAAATTAAATTTTCGTTGCGTCTTCGTATTAAGCTTAAAAGCCGCATTGCTCATTACGCACAGCAGCACGTTCAAGCATGGTGCATACTACTCGACGACAGATGGCGCCATATTAATGCAACTGACTGAGCTGAGGATATGGGCTGGCTCTGCTGCCCCGCAGGGACAACGTATTATCGGCCCGAACATGCGTTGACAAACGATAAAAATGGCACAACGAGTGCGCTACCGAACTGCACTGACTTCTTTGGGGGTTGGTGGTTGGGGGTTGGGGGTTGGGGGTTGGGGGTTGGGGGTGTGGTCTGAGCGCCTTTGCCTTGTCTTTCCTATATAATAACGCAGCAATAATTTGATCGTTAAAATGGACACTGCTTTTTAATGGTTTGTGTGTGTGAAGCCTCCCACTCCTCGACCTCGACCATCGAAGTCCAGCTGTTGGCCAAGACTGC
This sequence comes from Drosophila stalkeri, assembly GCA_035047405.1. Lineage (NCBI taxonomy): Eukaryota > Metazoa > Arthropoda > Insecta > Diptera > Drosophilidae > Drosophila > Drosophila stalkeri. The sequence continues at coordinate 12,035,693 of JAWNPR010000039.1, forward strand.
TGCTCGCTCCTCACAACCCCCCCAATCGCTGGCCGTGACTTTCTCTGTCAATGGTTTGGCTCCCAGCTGCAATTAAATGTATTTTTACGATTGTGCAGCATTTGCAGTGAACACTCCGCCCCGCCCACACCACGGGGTAATGAAATTAACAGCCTGCTGGAGCTGGAGCGAACGATTCCACGACACATTTGTGCGCCGTTGTCCTCTGGCCATGTCCTGTGATAAACGATCGCCATTGCCAGCTTTAAAATGCCACTTACGAGTAACTGCTGTGAAATGCTTGTTAAGCGTTAAATGGCCAAGAAAATATTTTTTTGTTGTTGCTTTCGTTTTCTCCACATCATCTTTGTTTTCTTTTTTCTTTTTTTTTCGGCTAGAATGCGTGAGTGCCTGGGCGTGGCAGTGCCCAATGGCAGCCATAACTGCCAGCAGCGACGGTCGCCATTTTGATATTATCTCTTGGGCAAACACACACACACACATACACACACACACGCACACAAACAAGGGACACATGAGCCCACTTGCCTGTCCACAGGTGGCGCTTTAATTTGCAACTTTCACGCGCCCGGGAGCCCTGTCAACACACGCCTCGTTCGACACACCACACCACCTCTCTCCTCTCTCTCTGTCTCTCTAAGTGAGCCACTATGTCAGACATGGCCTGGACCAGTGAGCGCAAAGAAAAGGGCAAGGGATGTCGTCGAGCACCTTGGCAAAGGAGCAGGCCAGGACGTTGGGGAGTAATTAACACTGCGTCGTTTCTACCGCTGAGCAAACAATGAGAAACTGATGCACTTGTTAATTACGCCGCCAACTGCAGCTGCTATGGGCGTGGCATAGCAACGTTCAGCTAACAGCTCTATAAAATTATATATATAAAGAGAGAGAGAGAAAGTTAATGAGTGGGTGTTGAGGTTAAAGTGCATAAGAACTGCAAAAATTTATAGAAATTATTAGTCTCTACTATTTATTTTATTAGTGTTTGTTTAAAGCATTCATTTTGAATAGAAATAAATATATTCAAGTCTAGACATTTTTCAATTGCATATTTATTTATGCAAATATTATGTTGGCAAACGACATTCAAAACTCTTCAAACCTGTTTCACAGGGTCAAGCATTGTCCAAACTTGTTTGACAATATTTGACTGCCATTAACAAGGGTATAAACACATTTGACCTTGTCGAGCAGCTATTTGAGAGACTTTGATAAGGATTTGACACGTCTAGACCTAATCTGACTAGGTTCTGGTCAAAAGAAAAATCAGATAGGAACTTTGAACTTATTTAAATCTAAATTCATGCTCATTAAAGAAACCTTGCCAAAAATAAAAAAAAAAAAAAACAAACTACAGGTCAAGCACCCAAACTCCTAACTCTTTTAGAAACATCTTGAAAGCCATTTCATTCATGAAGACTTACAACAACTCGTTTACTGTTATGGCCAAACTTTGCCAGCAACTTTTCTCATAATGTCCATGAAGCATTCGCTTATTGAACTGTTTACAAACACCTAAAACTATCCCATCTCCTGCCTATTGCCAAGCTAAAAAAAAAAAAAGAAATAAATCATTTCAGCTATCAATTTTCCTAATTTCATAAATGTGAATTGGCTGTCTTGCTGACATGCTACTAGCGGCTGCATGTGCTGCCTCTGCCTTTGCATCCCATGTGCCTTAGGCAAACAATCAACTAGAGCAATACACATACACAGATGAGAGAGAGAGAGAGAGAGAGAGAGAGGGAGGGAGAGCGAGATGGGAGGTGGCTTGTAAAGGCTTTCACATTTCACGGCATGTGCAAAACTTGGCGCCCAGTTACAAGAGCCACAGCATTGATGCTCGCTAGCCCTTGCTCCCCAGTTGGCCCACATCAAGTTGCCACCTGGCAGCTGCCACATGGCGACGGCGACGGCGACGGCGACATCGACCCCGACAAACATTTGTATACCCTGTAGAAATACACAAAGTATGTTAGCTTCTATAGTTCGTATGTTACAAAATGGCTGCCAAATTTAGCTAATATGTATGCCAATTGAATTGATAATAATAGAGGGTATCTGTTAGTCTGCTACTTTTATATAGTGCACCAAAAGAATGCTAATTGATTGAATATTTTGTACAGTTTCTAGTTATATAATGATATAATCTATTCGACTAAACTTAAACCACATTACAGGGTATTCATTAGTCATAGTCTATATTTTTAAACTGAGGCCAACAACTAGAGTTCCATAACAACTTCAGAGAGTTATCATATACAACTTCATATGTTAACACTTATAGTTACAGGGTATCTGCCAGCCCATCACTCTGTACCTTTTCTCTCAACGCGTTTTTTTTTTTTTGTTGGTCTCGTTATTTGCAGCTTTCATGCATAGACTGCGTATTTCAGCCAAAGGCTGCGACGACAACGCAACTTTGTGCCCTTTTCTAAAAGAGGGCGTTTGGGGGCGTGGCAGCGCAGTTGCACGCCATTTTTTTTTGTTTTTGTTTTTTTTTTTTTTGCTTAAAGTAAATAACCAAACTGAAGTGCAGCGCGACGGTTGAAATTTTTATGCACAGCCAACAACACGAAGAGCAGCAACAACAACAACAACAACAACAACAACAAAGTTGTATAAAATTCAAAACTAAACTATAAAAAAATGTTGTGCAAAACCGCTGCACACGTGGGCAAACAAAACCATGTGTGACGGTGTGTATGAGAGTGTGTGTGTGGTGGGTGTGTGTGTGTGGGTGTGTGTTGGGTTTGTGTGCGTGTCTATTTGCAAAGTTTCTTTTGGGCAAACGCGGCTTTTGCCAGCATCGTCGACGTCGCCAACAGTTTTGAGCCACATACAAAAAAAAATGGCTGAAAGAAATATATAGGTACGCCCACTTGCCAGTTACCTGCCACGCCCACACGCGAGACATGCAACTGCCACAGCAGCCGCAGCAGCAGCCCAGCATAAATTTCCATTACCGTTGACAAATATTTACACATCGACCTCAATTCATATTCTTTTTGATGCAGTTGCTTTTAGCCGTTGCTGCTGCTGCAGTCGGTCTGCATAGCTAGGGAGTGTGATGGCCTCGCGGTGCAGGTGCAAGATATGGCTGCGCAAATGTATGCTATTTATACCCTGTAACCATTTAATATGTATAAATGAATGGGGTATAATGAAGTTGAAGAGTGAGTTGTGTAATAGTTGGAATTAGACGAACAATTGACTGGAGAGAGCTGTGTCTATAATATCGATTCATGAATATTGATGATGTCTTGAATATTCAGAGTCTTATAGTTATGTAAGATAAATCATTAAGATTGATATATTGTTATACATATATATTTTTTATTTTATTTTTTATTAAAATTGTAGTCGGTTTAACCTAGACTTAAGAGAAATTTCTTTAATTTATGAGTAATCGATAATTATCGATAATGAATTACAGGGCATAGAGAAAAGTAAAACTAGTTTAATACTTTAGTGGATATGATTTACACTAAGTTTAAGCAGCAAATAAAAAAAAAAATGTTTTATTATTAATAATAATTTAGTCAGTTTCTTGATCGATGCACAAATATATATTTCTATAATATTAAGAATTTAATAAATATTTTCGATGAATTCAGATTGACAAATATATCTAGATTTAAGCTAAGATATTATTAAAAAATATTTATATTTATTTTATAAACCTAACTAATATGGAAATATATTTTTGTATTACAATAGTAATCAATTATGAAGGATTTTATGAATTAATATAAAGGAGACAAAATTATTTTATACTTTGACGAGCAGAATATTCATAAGTTTCAAGCAAGACATAAAAAACTGATTTATTATAAATAATTACCTAGCTAGCCTTAGCTAACGAATTAGTTGCACTGAAAGATATTTATTGAATAATTTACTTGGCAAATCCTATCAGAGGTATATCATAGTCGTGCATTGCCTACATAAGCAACGCGACATGTTTATATTGGTGCAGTTACAGCCAGCAGTCACTGAGCTATTACTTAAGAGCCACAGTAGGCGTTGCTTGAGTGGGCAGGCTCTGGTCTGGCTGTCAGATTGTGAAGGTAGACGAATTGACAATCATTGAAACGATTTTCCGTTTACGCTTACAAAATAACATATATCAAACTAAAAAATGTTCCAAATCGCAGATTGCTCTTTGTGGCTGTTGTCCTTGTTGTTGTTGGCTTTGGTGCGCGACGGCGAGTCGGAGGTGTTTCGGAATCGTTTGACAATCTTTGCGGAGGCTGGTCGTATGGAGTGCTACCATCAGCCCGTGGCTGCCACCGAAATTATCATACTGGACTATCTGGTGATATTCGGTGGAAATGGTGAGACGCACATCAATTTCAGTCTGATGGATCCGCATCGCAATCTGCTCGCCTCGGATCACAAGCAGCAGAATCAGAAGCACAGGCTGGTGGCCAATGACACGGGCATCTATAAGTTGTGCTTCGACAATACGATTAGCACATTCAATCAGAAAATTGTTGTCTTCAATTTGGAGGTAGCGCCGGCCAATCATGAGGAACTGGAGCGCCAGGTGCTCATCAAAGAGATGACCACGGACTATCATTTCGATCGCACCTACACGCACATGCACGACTATGTCACCAAAATCGGCGTGAATATAATGCGTTCACGTCAGACCCAGGACTATATACGCACGCTGGAGGCCAGAGATCGCAAGCTGGCTGAATCGAGTTTTACCATGGTCAACAATTGGTCGTGTGCCCAGTTTATAGCCATGATTATCGTTGGCATGCTTCAGGTCTTCATGTTGCGCAGCATTTTCAATACCGATGGCCGTTTTTACAAGCTGTGGAAGAAATTTTGAATTGAAATTGATGTTTAATTGAAACCATTTGAGGAATAAACTTGAACGAATCAAAGAGATATACGAAGTAGAGCATAGAGTGTCAGAGAGTGAGGGAGAGAGAGAGAGAGAGAGAGAGAGAGAGAGAGAGAAAGAGATAGGGATAGAGTGAGAGAAATAGAGAGATAGTGACAGATAGTGAGAGATAGAGATAGAGGTAGATAGATAAAGAGAGAGAGAGATAGAGAAAGATATATATATAGAAAGAGAGAAAGTGAGTGAATGAGAGAGAGAGAGAGAGAGAGAGAGAGAGAGAGAGAGAGGAAGAGAGAGAGAGAGTGAGAGAGCTAAGGAGAGATAGATATAGTGAGGGCTGTTATATTAGTTGTCATAGATGTTGCAGTTTTATTATTTAGTTATTGGGCATTATTTTATAATTTATTATTTTATTTTATCTTTGATTGCTGCAAATTATGCAAAGTAAATTCAATTCATAATAGAGACTGAGCACATAAGAGCAATAGATAAATAAATTGTACTAGAATAGAAACTATTCATATCTGATTTTATTAGTGATTTACATTTTTTAAGCAACATCAATGCCATTTTATAAGTATAAGTATCATATTTACGCAAATATTCGACTATAAATTTCTGGTTCTAATATATTTTGCTGCTTTTGATGCAGCATATATTGCTTTTAAAATAGAGAAAATTTTATTAAATATTAATTACATATTTCCTAATCTTCTGCAGCTTGTTTGGGAAATCTTATAGAAAAAAAAATATAGAAAACAACTGCTAAAAAAATAATAATTTATTTATTTTTATATTTTTTATTGTTACCAAGAATTATTTCTAAATACCAATTTTCTTTTAAGCCAGAGCGACAGAGTTTTTCAGGCAAAAAATAATAATATAATATATGAATATTTAATATTCATAAATAATAAATTTACATATCCCATAAACTAAAAAATCTGTAAAGAAAAGAGTAAATAATATTCAGTATATGTATTATTAATTATAAATTATAATTGAGCTAATTAAATTATAATTATAGTGTGCATTAATAGAAACTAGTTGAAATCAACTAAATCCATTTCATGCAACAAAATTGCTCTTCTCTAAAACATTGACTCTCTAGCCGCTCATTGACTATGTGAACACATGTTTTTCTTATTGCCAACGAACATTCGCTCACGCTTAGCTGCCCAGAGCTGTCCAGCCTCAATCAGTCACTGTTCTCTTCGATTGCCCACAAAATTTGTCAGGACTTGAAATAAAATCTGTGTACCAAACTCTGACATATATATATATATATATATATATATATATATATATATATATGAGGCTCACGCCCCCAAAGCCACGCCCACCATTTGACATAAACTTCGAGCCGGTCGTGTGTCTCAGCTTTAAGAGTGGCAAAGTTGTGGCAGCTGCCACAATAAGAATTAAGCCCAAAATGCTGAAGGTCAGCCACAGAAATGGCCCATGAATTATTAAAAACGAGGCAAAAGTGTGGCCAAGAGTTCCCACTATTTGACCCTAAGCCAAGACGCTGAGCCACTTGCTTCAAACAATGATTGCAAAATGCTAAGCCAAATGGTAGACACCTTCCCTCCCCCGCAACATCCACGCTCAGAGCTGAAGAGGAAACGTACCAAACCGCAAGACCCAAAAGATGTTTTGACATGCCAACAATGTAGACAACTGCCAGCAATTGCTGGCCCACAGCTGACCAGGCTAAAATAAGCCTACTTCAATTACACCCCAGCTCCACATCTGTCCACATCTCCCCCACTCACTTGCTCTCTTTTCGCACACCCTACTCCAAGTAGCACTTTAAATTAATGAACTGAGATTAAGCAAGACAAATTGTTGTAGCTCTACAAATTCTCTATAAAGGCAAATTGTTTTTTCGCCCGAATCGACCAACGTGGAGCAGCATAAAGAAAAATGTATTATTTCAGTTTGCTGGGCTGGGCTCAAAAGAAAATTTACAATTTATTGTTATTGATATTTTGTGCTAGGCAGCAACAGCAGCAGCAGCAGCAGCAGAAGAGATGTAGCCAGCCACTGTAACAAGAATTGCAATTAAGAATTTAAGCGCAAAACGTGGCCACAGAATGCTGCTGCATCGATTGGCTTTCAGGCCAGTTGTCAACGCCCATGGACAACAAATTTACAACTGTTTGGAGACAAAAATAAATTTTGCATTACATTTGGGCTGCCCCCAAAATGCTTTTACAGCCTGTGCAGCTACTCTACTCTACTTTCACTGCGATATGAATCTCATGTGGTGCATGCAATGCAGCCAATTGTAAAGTTTTCACTTGCTGCTGCTGCTTTGTCACAGGAACTGTGTTGGATTCCTTTTTCTCTTTTTCCTTTTTATTTTTTTTTTTTTTATTTTTTGGTTGCTGCAGAAAATATTCATTGAATTTCCTAGTGACAAACGACAAGTTGTCAGTCACTGGTGAAAAAGAAGCTTGCTGCAGCAAAACGACGCTTAAATACCCTGTAAAAGGGTTTCTGAATGAGCATGAGTAAGTGGCAATAAAGCCAGAGGGAAAGAAAGTGAGGTTGAGTGGGCAAAAGAGAGAGAGAGAGAGGCAGAGAGATGACAAACAGGTGAGACTTATTGAAAGTGGAGTAGAGTGGACATGAGAAAGAGAGAGAGAGAGACAGAGAGAGAGGCAAAGATAGATGTTGAGCCAGGGATTGATAGACAGGGATAGAAATAAAGAAAGTGAGTCGGATAGAGAGTAAAAGAATGGGAAAGAGTAAGTGGGACAAAGCGAGAGAATGGAAGAAACACAAAGATATATAGAGAGAGAAAAAGAAAAATTAAGATTTAGAGAAAACGAGAAAGGAAAAAATAAGACAGAAGAAACATAGATAGATAGAATGGTAGTAAAACAGAGAGAGAGAGAGAAAAAAATACAGAAGAGAACCCGAGAGAGTGAGAGAGAGCGAGAGATAGAGAGAGAAAAAGGAGAGAAAGATAGAATGGTAAATTACCTATTTAGCAGAGGGATAAAGAAGTACATAATAGAGATAAAGAGAGAATGAGAGAGAGAGAAAGAAAAAGAGAGATAAAAAAAGAGAGAGAGAGAGAGAGAGAGAGAGAGAGAACAAGAGAAAGAGAGTCCCTTACTCTCACTTTTTCTTTACCTCTTGCTCTGTTAGCAGTCTATCTCTCTCTAATTTTGTCTCTCTTTATTTTATTTTATTCCTCAATCTCTCTCTTTTTCTCGATTTAGATTTCTAGATAGAGAAAGATAAACAGAGACAGACAGAAAGGTAGATATAAATAGAGTAAACAAGAGATAACATCAAGGCAGTAGCAGTACAGGAATGTGAATAGAGCTCTGCATTTGATATTTAAAAAAGTATAATCTGACAACTGAGTTAATTATTAATACATACTCTTCTTTTTTTTTATACGAAATTCATTAACATATTCACACTCTCAAAAATATGTGAAAAGTGTGTCATCATCATATAAACTTCTCGCACTACTCAGACAACGATTTTTATCCTCACTTTTATGCACTCGACTACCCCATCTGCAAGGCGTTATATATTGAGCGATTAAGCTGTGCTTCCCTTGATAGTTGGACAAAAACCAAAAAGCAAAAAGCAAAAAAAGCTGAACAGAATTTTCAAGTTGTTGAACAGAGTACAAATTTATTACCTTATGCTGCATGCATGAGCTGCTGTTAATATAAATTCCAATCAAATGCTGAGCGGAGTGCAGGGAACAATGCTGAGTTGTGCGGCCATTACGATTGCGCCATAAGACAGGGAACTCAAAGTTCGACTGTCGCGCTGCAATATAAATAAGCAATTTGCAACAGCAACAACAAAAATAACAACAGCAGCAACAGCAGCCACATAAAACGCAATGAAGCAACAATTTCTCTCTCTCTTTTTTTTTGTGGCAGCAAATTACACGACAAATAAAACTGGAATCTGTATGGGGCAGCAGTAGCAGCATCAACGGCAACTGACACTGGTTGCAAGGACATTTTGCGCAGCTTTAGCCAAAGCGCTTCAAAGTGCTTCTTAACGAAGCTTAAAAGCAATGCCAACAGCAACGGCAACGGCAACAGCAACAACAACAACAACTGTTGCAGCTCCAAAATTGCTGCTTGCTTGCTGCCTGGGCGAACAGTCAACAGACCACGCCCCCAACAGCTTGACAAGTTTACAGCAAAGCTGCTGCTGCTGCTCCCGCTACTCCTGCTACTCCTGCTGCTCCTGCTGTTGTTGTTGTTAATAATGCTGTTGCTGATGCTCAGTGAAGCATGCCAAAGTTGTCGTGGTCGTTGCGGCTATTAAATAGGTTTACTACGGCTCCTCAAAGGTTGCCACACGAAATTCAACTGGATTTGGTTAATGTGTAACGGCTACTTATGGTTAACTTGCGTCTTATTGCTCGCAACAGCTTCCAATGCTTAAGCATATTTGAATTGAGGCACAGCCAAATAACAAGCGAGCTGCGACTCAAGCAATATTGAATAATGCTTTACGGTGTTTATACCAGGAATTTGTAACTTGGATAATATGAAAATAATAATAATAAATATTGTGAATTGAACTATTTTAAAATACATTTGTAGTTTAATTTTCTATTATTGGTAGAGTTAAAAAAAATTGTTTTAATTTTATTCTCTGTTAAAAAAAAAAAAAAACAAAAATTGGTTTTAATTTTATTCTCTGTTTTATAAATTTTTAAATTGATGTATATACGTTCCATTAACAAGAACTGCTTCTCCCTCACATCATGCTATGCTATTAACAGTATTATGCGCTGTTAATAACATAACTCCCACTGCAGTTCTCCTACTGGTTCGCAATCGACGATTAGGATATTCTTCCTACATTCTTTTTTATATGACCACACTTAATATACGATTAAGTAATTAATTAAGAAAAGACACATCTTTTACACAAAAATAAACTCGAGGAATGACAACACCGATTTTGTATATATCAACGGGTCTTCACTCCAAGAGTTTTAATTATTTAGTCTGCTTAAACTGTACTAAGTCAATATGCAAAACTAGGCGCTATGTTAAAATAAGCCATAGTCGATAATACTTAATTGACAGTAAATTTAACTATTGATACAATGTTGTAAGACTTTGGCTAAGCTAACCTCGAACATTTTGAAAGAATACGAAATATTTTGCTCTCTCCTTTCTTAGTGCCAAAAATCACAAAAATTCATAAATCCAATTAATTAATTTACATTTATGTTTTTTATAGATATAGGCTTTCGTTTTGATAGTGTCTTATATCTTTACTTTACTATTTTCATTAACAAAGTTGTATATTCGTGAATAGAGATTTATAATATTGAAATATTCTATATGATTTGATTTTGATATAGAAACTACTATTTATTTACATGCTATAATATATTCCAAAATATATATATTTCCATTCTATCATATTTTTAATTTATTTATAACAGAAATTCGTTTCTTATACACTCTGATGAATTATAATTTATTATTATAGTTAGTAAATTTTCATATTGTCTAGTGCAAAATAAACATGAATTTTTAGGAAAAAAATGTAGATGAAATTACGTCATTTACTATAGCTATGTGCTTATATGTAAATCCTCTTAGCTACAATTTACAATACATAGTCTTATATATACAAACCAAAATATTATAAAGGTTAAATAATCACGACTTTTTGCCACCAGCAACCGCAACATTTAACTTCTCCAAAGACTATTTTAAATTTATATTAAAGCCCGATAATTGCACATGCCAGCAACACCTACTCAATCTACTTGGCATAAAAAGTACTACGGATGTAGAAATAAAATAGAATACTTTATCCCTCAAGGCTGTTGTTCTGGATATTAACAAGTTTACAAATGGCTAAATTACATAGGCATCAGTTGCGCATCAAGTCGAAAGTTAACTGTATTCTTTGCATAAATTGTTAATAAGCAACGTTAATTTTCCATTTAGTAAATAAACCTTTGCTGGCATTTGAAGAGCTTTTCAAAGAGTAATTCGTGCAACAACCCAACCATTTTTCATCCATTTAAAACTCTTCCAGCAAACAAAGCGACTGAAATTTAATCAAAACGGAAGGCGAACTAATTTAATAAGCCCGCCAACGTTGCTTACAAATGAACCCATAAAGACTTCCGCTAGCTCTGAGCGCCCAAGCGCAAGGACTTTGCGCAGGATATTCACTATTTTGGCGGTATAAACACAAGAATGCCGGCATACACGAAGCGCATTGTAGTGCGATGCCTTGGCTGAGCTGACACACATAGATATACAGCAGACTACCTTACCTATTATTGCTCGCCTTAACCCACTCAACCAACCACTCAGCAATTCCAATTCGAAAGCAAGCGAAAAACGTAAATGGAATGCTTTTCACCTGGCCGCAATCTGGGCATCTTCGATGAGTGTGCTTAGGTCCTGCCATTAGATACGCCGCACCGCGACACGACACGACACGACTTTACCTTCATTTGCGGTTAATTTTGTCTTAGTGTGCTGCGCGTTATCCTTGCAATCCTTGCCAACTGTCACAAGTAAGCGGCAGCGGTGCGTGGCAATTGAAGTGCAACCTCCATGGGCAAAAGTTGTTTGGCTTAGTGCAGCTTTCGTTCATGTTTTGCTCTTATTGCTGTCTCTGTCTGGCATTTAGCTTTTATTCGCCTAATTTCCGTTACGGCACCCGCATCCCGGCGCTAATTGACGCCGCTTAGCATCAACCGAAAATCTATAAACATGAAACACCGCACAGCCACTGAGACGCGTCCTTGTGACCCGCCCACGACGCGTCGCGCCCTCTCGCTGCTGCAGTTCGGCTACTTGTTTTATGGGCGCGCCCTTAAGCATAATAAATCTGTTTATCTCTGTGTGCTTAATGGCTGCCAATGTCCTGGCATTGTCCTCGGCCCGCTTAAAAGTTGCTGTCGCTTTGGCTGTCGCTGTCGCTGTTGCTGTTGCTGCTTCGGCCTTACCTGGCAAGACGATAAAAACTTTGCGTGCGCCTTTTGTGGCTGCCGTTGATACCCTCGCCAAGGGAAGACATTTTCATTTTGTCATTAAATATGTAAAAATCTTTTATTGTTCTTAATTGCACTTCATTTATTTTATGAATATTTTCTTAGTATAATGTATGTATTTAACATATTTTTATGGGCCTCTTTACATAATTTGTTTACATATAGATTTCGTTGTGTTAAGGCTCTTTCATTTTGGATCTCAAAAAATAGGTAAGGGGAGAGAAACAATATTTATTTCATAAAAATTTTGTATTAAAAAAAATGCAAGTATATATTAGCTTTTTTTTACACATATTTAAAGATAGATTGGCAATTTAGTCTTTGGAATTTAAAATTTATTTTATAATTGAATCTAATAGAGTTATATTTGTATATTTGAATAATCTCTAGAGAATGAGTTAGAAATGTAATTCTTCTGTAATAAATAATTATTTTTTAAAATAGCTGAAAAATTCATAATAAATGTATTGCCTGATCAAAAATTTTCCATAGATTAAAAAAAATATTCTAGCTAGATTGAAAGACTTCTTATAATACTATTATATACACACATAGTATAACTGTAAGATAATATGAAAATAAATATATTTCTGTATTAGGAATATTTTACGAGAGTTTCAGTTTTCAATGAAAAATTTGAATGATATATTGATTACCGTATGGAAAACATTTCTATTAGTAAATAATTAACTAACTGCTCTCAACTTAGACCTTTCTGAAATAATGCTTATATATATGCACAATATGCTCAAGATTATAATAAAAAGTTGTAATAGCTCTATAATCAATGTTTATAGCTCTCAAACTCTTCCTCAAGAGCATTTCAACTTCGTTTTCTTTCTGCAACAACCAAATTTTTGGTCAGCACCAAACAAATTCTTCGACTTTTCTGTATATATTAAAAAAAAAATTTGTCAGTCAAATTTGTGCGCTATTTGTGCAGATAATGCCATACAAAAGTTGACAAAATAAAGATTTGCTTTGTATATGCTTTTAGAGCCTGAATGGAATTTCAAGCAACCACATAGTGAAAAAATTCGACTTGTTTATATGCTTTGAGGCTTTAACACCAGCAGACAGAGCCCAAGCAATGCAGGACAACATCGCGTGACCAACTACAATTTCTTCTTCTTTTTCTTTCAACCGATTCCATTTCAGTCCTCTGCAATCGCAGCCAATCCCATACGCTTGCTCTGTCTGTGGTCGAGCCAGTGGACACCGCAAACAACTCCCAAGTTTCGCGTCCAAACTCGAAGGAAACCGCAAAATGGCAAAACAATCAACATGCAACGAGTCGACTATTGGAATACATCGTCGTGTGTGTGTGTGTGTGTGTGTGATATGTATGTGTATATATATAGTGTCTCATATATATTTGCGTATGTGTGTGTGTGTGTGTGGACAGGAGACAGGATGTGTGCACTGACTGACAGCAAAGAGTGTGAACGATGAACAAAGCAAGTAGGTGGCAATTGTTTGGATTGACAAGCGAATCCTGCAACTGCAGTTGCCAAAAGAAAATCGAATCGGTTAGTCAAATTTCCACTGCAGAATGTGGCCACAATTTGATCAGATGTTGTTTTAACTGGATTTACTCTTGAATTACACGAATATAAACGGCGAGTTAAATAAGAGTTTTATCAACATTTTGTGACGACTTTAAGTGTGTGAACACATTACGATTATTTGTATATACACATTCAGTTAGTAATTAATTTTTCGATTAAAGCTATTTGTATGATTTGGTGAAAACTATAAACTATTTATGTTATATGGGAACTGATTTCTTCATAATACATAAAGTCTTATCTTAAATATGTATATGATGCAATTGTATAAGATAAAAAATTAAAAGATATTTCTCAAAATGTGTGAGAATATATATATAATATATATTCGCAAAGTCCGAAAATAAGTCTCGCTCACTCACACTTAAAAAAAAAGACCAAAGAGTAATAAATTGCAACTGTTCTCAACGCTCAGACAGTAATGATCGGCTTTTGAGTGCATTCCACGATCTTTATTCATGCACATTTTTGTTGCGCTCAATGCAGATAAACATTTTTTTTTTCTAGCGTATGCACACGCACGTGTGAATGTGTGTATGTATGTGTGTATATGTGAATTTGAAGTCGCTGCGCATTGCCGTTTTGAGATCTTCACATCCGAATAAATCGCGCGAGTCTATTTTATTACTCGACAAATAAGTCTCCGTGAGAGTATAACGGTAATTGCTCAACGGAAAACTGTCGGAAATGGAATAAAACAAAATTCTACTGCTCATTCTTGCTCTTTGTTTCGTGAGTAAAATGTGGGAATAACTGTTATTAGCGAGCTATGATTAAAACAATATATATTGCTATGAAATAAGTAGTGTTATCTTTTGATAATGAATTAATTTATATGCAAATGCAGAAATTCGAATATACTGGGTAAAATTTATTATCATTATTATTATTATTATTATTATTATTATTATTATTATTATTATTATTATTATTATTATTATTATTATTATGAATTTTAATTATTACATATATTATTATGAATAGAATTTTGTTAGCCATCTAAAATAAATAATAATAACAATAATAATATTTATTATTAAATAATTAAAATAATAATTATTATACAATTTAGTACATTAACTTATTATATATATATATATACATATTATTAACTTAACTAGAGTTTAGTTTCCAGTAACAAATTTTGGTAAATTCAAATTGGAGTCAATCCTTAAACAGAAATGAAATACAATCATTTATCAAAGTTATTTCAATGCCGTTCCCAACAAATCCAATTTATACCGAATTACAATCCTCAAAGTCTTTATGTCTAATACAACTTGGCCTAAGCTTATTAAAGCGCTTAAATAGAAATAAAACAAAACAAACGCAAACTTTGCGTGTTGCCTATGTGTGGCGGTCGCTGTGCCTGTGATTCTATGCCTGCCACGCCCCTCCTCCTCCTCCTCAAGCTACTTCCGTTGCCTGCCATTCCCCCAGCCGCCCACTTCAACTGCGAGTCTAGCTAATTCATTTTGTACTTAATTGTATTTCTAGTTTCTCAATTTGGGAGTCGAGTGTCTGCTGTACAAATCCAATTCACAATTGGCCAAAAAACTTTGTATGTCTACGAGTTCGCTCCGTTTTGGCTGTTACCACGAAGAGGCCAAGGAAAATTTTCGGACAGAAGACTTTGATGAAGTTTGCCAACGGCCAGCGGAAGTGGCAGCCAAAAGTCGAGTCGAGAATCAAGTGCCTCCTCCATTGTAGTATTGTGTTCCCAACCAATTGGCCAATTGTTTCGCCTCCAAGTGTGTAAGTAGTAAACTCTCTGACAGTTAAAGCCTTAAACTAGGCAACAATATCGAACGTCTTGAAATTTACCATGAAAATTTTGCTGCTATTTCAGCTTGAGTCAAAGCTGCAATTGGCACTTGAAACTAGCAGTTTGAAACTTTTATAATAAGCGCATTGAATTGCCATTAATTTAGGCATTATATTCGAAAAAGTATAGACTGAAAAATACTCTGTACAAATTTTTGATGTGAAACAAAATTAAAAAAATAAAAAAAAAAATATAAAAAAATTAAATAAATAGTTAAAGTTATCTTTTCTTTTATTGATAAGAAATAAAATATAAAAAAAAAAAATAAAAATAAAAAATAAAATAAAATAAATAATAACTCAAGTTCTTTTTATCATAGCGAGCTCAAGTTTCACAATTTTCTTTTAAAAATACCCATATATCTGACTTTAGTTTAGTATATAGTACACGGAGTATATCCGACATTGATTTATATCAATTTAATAATGTGAAACGTTTGAGTTTTTGGTTGCCTTTCGTAGAGCTTTTGGTTCTCACCTTTTTTTATGCGAAACGATATTTAAATATATTCATTGCCTGCAACTTTTTCGGTAAAATGAAAACTAAAAGATGTTTGCTGCCACATTGAGGGGCAGTTGGGCGTGGCAAACAATGGCAGCTGTTGCCGCATGGCAAAACTTTGGACATCAAATGAAAAAGAAGCAGTGGACTCCAGGCAGCTGATGTTGACAAGGCCCATGGGTATGATGCGGTAGAAAGGGGCTAGATGGGTGTATATATACCCATGGCTGCTGACAGTTTAAGTGTCGACTGTGTAACGGTAAATTGCATGGAAAAAAGTTGTCGCTAGATGGCGCCACTCGTGCCATTACAAAACTAGCATCAGCTGTGCCATTTAATAGAGTCGAGCTGTGTGTGTGTGTGTGTGTGTGTGTGTGTATGTAAATATAAATACTTGAAAAGAGTTGAAGCACAAGTTGATATGGGATGACATTAAGCATTATAAAGATAAAGTTGGGACTAATGGAAATGAAATGTGTTTACTAATAATTTATTTATAAACTTAAATTTGCTCACTTGCAAAACTAATCTAAATGTATAAATATTATTAACTACTTATATATTATAAATATTATATTATACATTATCATGTTTACTTTGCATCGTAAATGAAATATGAAATCTGACATCAGTATATATGAATAAATATGAATAGTATTCTATGGGTGTTACAGTTACACAGTTGTTATCTGGGTATTTGTTGTCAAAATCAGAAAGTTTAGTATTTGTTTCTAAATAGTCTTTGATCATTTTAAAAAACTCGACATTTTCTAGCACAAAATTCAAACACAAATTCTGTACGAAATTATTGTGTTTTTGTGGTAAGCGCCAAGTTGCTTAGCGCCCAACGCAAAGCATCCACAAAACAAAAAAAACAAAAAAACAAAAAAAATCATATCCTTGCCGTTCCGCCAAAAACCCCCACCCACCACCCTCCCCGCTCCATTAACAAAAAGTGAAGCCTTAGCGATCGGACTCTCTGCATAGTCTCGACAAACGTATCCTCAACATCGGGGACACAGCTGTAAATGGAACGTGCAAATGTTTACTAAATTTTTAATGGATAGAATGGACAAAAAATTACAGCAGCAACAGCAGCAGCAACTGCAACAACAACAACAACAACTACAACAGCAGCAGCAGCAACAATTACGCCAGCATATGCATGCCCAATCACACTCGCACATGCACTCACATCAGCATCTACATCACAATCAACATCAGCAGCTGCAACAACATCAGCAGCAGCAACATCATTCACATGCGCATGCGCATTCGCATTCACATTCACATTCACATTCGCATTCGCATTCCTATCATGGCAATCAGTCACAAAAGCCGCTGTCGCATCCATTGCAGGCCAAGCTGGTGGCTCTGGAAGCAAAGCTCAAGCAGAATACTGGCTCGAATATAATAACAACAGGCACAGCATCCACAACAGCAGCAATGGGCGCTGCTGCTGCGGCTGCATCAGCCACAACGACAACAACAGCCAACAACAATAACAACAACAGGAAGTCAAATCAACATCATCAACAATTTGGCAGTCGTTCGGTCATCTTGAAAGAGTCGCCGGCCAAGGAGCGTGAACGTGAGCGTGCCAATTGTAAATTTGAGGCCAACATGGGCATGCTGGGACGTTATTGTGTGCCCAATACGGTTGGTGGTGGTGGTGGTGGTGGTGGTGGTGGTGGTGGTGGTGCAGCTGGTGGTGCTGCCACTCAACAACAGGGGGCATCACAGCAGGTGATGCCAGTGCTGCCGCTGTTGACGCAAGTGCAGCGAGTTAATAATGATCTAACGGATAAATTATCACGTATGGCACGCCGTAATACGATCAAATTCCGTGAGCTAGCCGCTCTCCAAGTGCAGGACAAGAATGCAGAGGCATTGCAAGAGCTGCAGACATCCATACCGGAGATTACAAAAATCTTCGATGTGCATTGTCGCATTGGTAGCGGCACCTTCTCCACCGTGCTCCTAGGCACATTGCAGCGTGAACGCCAGCTGCCCGAATCACAGCGACGTCGCTTTGCCATCAAACATCACAATCCCACCAATCATCCGGAGCGCATATTACGCGAACTGGAATGCATGTTTCGCATGGGCGGCGATCATAATGTGATCGGGATCAATTGCTGTATACGCTACAATGATAATGTGGCCTTTGTGATGCCGTTCATGAGCCACGATCGCTTTCACGATGTCTATCGCAATCTGAGCCTGTTCGAGGTGAAGGACTATTTGCGCAATCTGCTGATTGCGCTGCGCCATGTGCACAAGTTCAATGTGATCCATCGTGATGTGAAGCCGAGCAATATATTGTATAATCGTCGAACGGGTAAATTTTTACTCTGTGACTTTGGACTGGCTCAGCGGCTGGCCGACGATGGCAGCCTGATACAGGCATCGGATTTGAGCGGTGCGGCGGCATTGTTGCGCGACATGGATGCAGCACAGCAACAGCTGTTGCGGCACGAGGGCTACAGCGTACAGGCCGAGGATGAGGCAGCTGCTGCACATCGTCTGCATGCCGATTCGGAGCGACGAATGCGTGCGGCTGGCGGTGGTACGAATGCCTTTGGTGAATCATCGAATCTGCTGCTGCAGGAGCCAACGAAAAAGGATTTGGCCGTACAGAAGGCGGATACACAGCGTTTGATTAACCGTTTGCGTTACACTAACTCCAATGTGGATCCCAATAATTATGTGGTTTCCACAAATAATACACGCAAAGAGATGCATGCCTCACGGGCCGGCACGCCAGGCTATCGGCCGCCGGAGGTGCTGTTACGCTATCCACATCAAACCACAGCGGTGGATGTGTGGGCGGCTGGTGTGATAATGCTATCGATGCTATCGTCGCTGCATCCATTCTTTAAGGCGCCGAACGATTGTGCCGCATTGTCCGAAATAATGAATCTGTTTGGGGATCTGCAGGTACGCAAGACGGCCTTCATGTTGGATCGCCTGGTGCTGATCACACAAAAGGTGGCCGCACTGGATTTGCGACGTGTCTGCATGCGTTTCCGTTATGCAAATCATTTCCTGTCACCGGAAATGCAGCGACGCCATCGTCGTGCCGATGGCAATATGGAATTGTGCCGTCACTGCGAACAGCCGACATTCAATTGCATTTGCAAGCACAGCAGCCATACACTGGAGACATACGAGGGCCTGGACATGTTCCCAGCACAGGCATACGATCTGCTGGGCCGCCTGCTCGAAGTGAATCCACAGAAACGCATCACCGCCGACGAGGCTCTGAAGCATCCATTTTTCAGTGAACATCATCGCATCATTAGCGGCGTGCCATTTAACCAATTGACAGCACCGATTGCCGCTCTGCGGTCAAGGGAATCACTGCAGGCGTCCGGTTCACGTACTCTAACACCATACATCGCCTATCCGCCGGGCCTTAAGCAGCTGAGCAATGTGGAGTTGGGCAACAATCGTACGGCAGCCACATCGACCACCCATGTTTGAAAGTCAAGTCAAGTCAAGTCAAGTCTAGTCATACATATTTAAAGTTCTCTTCGCGTGTTTGTACGGCCATCGCCCTTTATGGGTGCTAGCAAATTTTCAATTAAAAACAAAAAATAATGAAAAAAACAAAAAAAAAAAAGAAAAACAAAGACCAAAAAAAAATATCCGTCAGCCAAAACGTTCATAAAAACAAAACACGATTACGTATACGAAATCATTCGAATCGAGTCGAGTCGTGTCCCGAAATTTTGAAATGTTCAAAAGCTTCCAAATTTTCGCAAGCAATTAAATAAGAATTTTGATGTTTTGTTCTTTTTACCGGTTTTCGAATTTCCAATTTTGTTTTCTTTACTCATTTGCAGTGCATTTAAGTCTTAGATAAACATTTATACTTGAGCCAATTAAAATAATTGTGAGAAAAAATATCCAAGTGTAGATCAGACATGGCTTTAATCAAGAAAGAAAATTTGAATAGAATTTTGAGCAGAAAATTTCAAAATATTTCTAGCATAATAATTGTTTAAGAAATTTATAAACTGATATCTCTTAGTCGTTAGATTAGATCAATCAGAATGAAAATTTGATTGATTTTTTTTCTCCAGATTATTGAACAGAAAATTTCATAATATTTCTAGCATAATAATTATTTAACAAATTTATGAACTGATATCTCTTACTCCCATTAGAATTTATCAATCGCAATGAATATTTGAACTTAATTTTTTTTTTCAGATTCAACAAAAAATTTCAATATTTCTAGAATAATAATTATTTAAATTTAAAAACTAATATCTTTTAAAAACTAATATCTTTAAATTAGATCAATCAGAATGAAAATTTGATTATGGAACAAAAAATTGCATAATATTTTTCAAATTTTCTTTAGATTCCGTGAGCTCAACTATTCTAAAGGTAGCCCTGACTTAGCTTTCTAACACAAATCTTAACAGCTGTATATATATCTTATATATTTGTGTGTGTGAGCGCCAAAGACTTGAGCTGAAGTCTACCCAAAAACTGCTGAGCGAGCAGAGAGAGAAGACTGAATTTGGTATGCAGAAATGCAGAGTATAAGATTTTGTTATGTTTTTTTACTGAGAGCAACTCAATCTACAATGAAAACTTAAGTGTTTGGGCTGAGCGCCACGAAGCTGATTCAGCCTGCCTCTCTACTCAGTTAAACTCACTTGAAAAAAACTTTCGAGTGGCTTTGACAATAGTTCTCTTTACTTTTTAACGATTTCATATAATTTCTGTGATCTATTTCATGATTTTATTTTCACTCTACTTATTTATTCAATTCACATCTTTGTCTTTTGTTAAACCTTCCCTGAATTAAAATGAATTAGAGAATGAAAAAATATAATTTAATTTATTTAGAACAAAACATTGCATTATTTACAGACTCTCTCGGTCTTTTTCGCCCTCTCACTCACTCTCTCTCTCTCTCTCTCCCCAGCTATCAAACTCTGCCAGCTTTGCTATTCCTTTGACTTTTTGTGTAAATAATTTGAATGTAATTTCTTTAGCTTTTACTGCATTGTTTTTTGTGCACTCTAAATAATCTTTGATATTTGCCTTTACCTTTGCATTTATCATAATTTCTGACAACAATTGCCGGCAGCCATTTTACTTAATTGGTTTGCGCTCAGCTTGACAACAGCAAATATTCTTAGGTTTTTCTTATCGATTTAGCATTTATTGACAGCAAACAATTTTATTTTTCTTTTCTCTTGGTTTTTCCTTTTCTTTTTTTTCTTTGTTCTTATTGTCGGTGAAGAAAACCACAATCAGCACAAAATTTATTGGCCAGACTTGTTGACAGTATCAACAAAATCTTGGCCACCTGCATTTTCGAAACGAACTTTTACATATTATTGAACGAAATGTTCGTGCTTCGTTTGTGCCGGCTGCAGGCGTGCATGCAAGTTTATTATGTTCCAAGAGTTTAGTGAGTGGGTATATTAGACTAGATAGTAGTGTATATAAAAGAGAGTTTGATCATTGTAAAAAAAAAAAAATAATATAAATGTATAATACATAATAATATATAATCTATAGATTTTCTTTATCTAGTTAAGAAGAAATTTGAGCATAAATAAAAAATATATTGCATACTCTTCGGCTGCTAATTAAAATATTGCTACTTAACATAGCTCAGATCACTTAACATAATTCTGTTAGCAGCTAAAGTTGTATATAAATGCAAAGAGCTATTGCATACTTTTAAGCTGCAGCTTAATAGTAATGTTACTTAACATTAGCGCTCACATTTAACAGCAGCTTAGCATTCTGCGGGCTGTTGCCTTCGCTGTCCGAATTTTGTTCACAAGGATTTTCACACACACCAGCGTACTTACACACACACACACACACACGCACACACAGACATTAAAGGCTTTTAGCGGCTCGTTTGGGGCTTAGTCTCAGTTACCATTACATCCAGCTGCCATACGCTTCACAGCAGCCACGTACTCCAACAGCTTTCAACTTCAGCTTTGCATTCTTTTGCAGCATCTGTGCAACTGAACTCCACGGCATCCTGCCAGCCACCGGAGAGCCATAAACATATCTCACACTAACCGTCGCCGTCGCCATCGCCGTTGCCGTCATTGTCCACGTTGCTGCTGCTGCCACAAAAGCCGCGTGCGCAGCTCGCCGGACACAATGCGGCTTATCAGGCCAAGCGCACCAAGTAACAGAAAAAAGAAAGAGAAGAAAAACAAGAAGGAAAAAAGCATACACACACGCACAGACACTGTAGTCAGTGTGTGCATCCGTCCGCACACATACACATACACATACAGTTGCGCCTTCTGCCTTTGCTCTGCTGCTTCGCTTTTTGGGCCGCGGCTGTAAATGGCCACCGACACCGTCGGGTGCCGCTTTATGGCACATGATAGATTAGTCTGGCCACAGGTGTGCGTATGTGTCTGCGTGAGTGTGTGTGCGTCAGTCTCTTTTCCTGCCTCTCTTTGTGTGTGTCTGTGTGTGTGTGTGCGGCTTACGCCAACCCCTCTCCGTGGTCATGTTTTTTCCCTGCTTTTGTTTTTTAACTTCTTTTTTTTTTCTGTGGCTTTGTCAGACATTCACTGGCAGATAACTGTAATTATGTAATTAGGATGGCGCTCAAATGTAGGCAACACTTAAAGCTGCTGCAGCAAAGCGCAGTTTTATGCAACTTTCAAACTCAATGCACTACATTGAATGTAGCAATAGCAAGATATTATTTAATATCATGCAATACAAATATTACAAATACTCAAAAACAAATTTATTATAATATTCCAAGAATAACATGCTGATCTACGCTTGCACGCATGTATGTATGCATTGCTGACTCGCTGTCTCGCTTGATCATGACTTTCATATCTTTATGCCAAACCAAAATGTATGTCTCTAGTAATTGAAATACATTTTTTACACATTGCGGGGTGTGGGGGTGAATTGAGGACCAGAATCCAAAATCTGACAAAAAAAAATGTATCAAATTAGAAGATTTGGAGTCTATAACTCTAAAGATGAACGAGATATAATTTTATAACTGATTATCGAACAATGTTTTTATCGATAACTCTGGAACGATACAAGTTATCAAATTTTTAATATATAATATTTCTTCAACTTCGTCACAAAACGCATAAAGTCTTTAGCTATTATATCTTCAGAAATCGACGCGTTCAAGCATACGGACAGACGGACAGAGCTATATTGACTTTTCTCGTCACCCTGATCAAGAATATACTTTATGGGCTCTGCCACGCCTACTTCTGCCTGTTACATTCATTTCCCTTAGAGTATAAAAAAAATGTAGTATAAAAGGTATATATGATTGTCATTTAAATATCAAATCCCAAAGTTCATGTCTAAAATTAAAGCATTTGTCTTTCAAATTATATAATTATTCTTCATCTTATATGACACCTACTTTGCATAGGCTGAAAATCATGATTACTTTATAAATGAAGCGTATTAGCGAAAATTTCTTTCAAAATTTCAAGTCTACAGACGAAGTGAATATAAGATTTTATTAAAGTCAAAAGGCTTCAATAATTTCACTGCTAGAAAAATACAAATAATATCAAATAATTATATTTCTATTTATTTTTATTATACTTTGTTTTCTTTTAAAGCCTCAATACTGATTTACAAACTGTCGATATCAAAACAATCTCAAATTTGACTACAATTCTAGTCTCCAAGTCAATTTATTATGCAATTATGCAACACTAATTAATTAAATAAGCCAATATGCAATATTATCACAATCGAGCAGCTCATAAACATAAACATGTTTGACAACAAGCTGCTTTAAGTGCGCGTGTAGCTTAGCACTGGACTCACACGTTCTACAGATTTGTCCATTTGACGTTTTGCAACACTTAAGCTGTGCTTACAACGCCAACGGGGCGAATGAATGCGCCAAATGTTGCATGCGGTGCAATGTCCTGACCCCAAGCAAACGCTGAAATTGTTGACTTATCCATGGCTCATGTCATCTAACTGACTGCCTGACTATCTGTCTGACTGTTTGACTGTTTGACTGTTGGACTGTTTGACTGTTGGACTGTTGAACTGTCCCCGCATTCTGTCTGTCCATTCCGTCGCGCTGTCTTTCTGTCATTTTGTTTGCTTGCTCGCCTGTCGCGCTTTGTTTGCCATTCGCATGCGTTGCCACGTTAAGGCAAGTTAATGCGTCATGGTTATCTTTGCACGCTCATCATGAGCATCCAGGATGGGGGATGGGGGGCAACAACAACAGCAACAAACGCATCCATATCCACATCGATGATCATGATGATGATGATGATGATGATGATGTTGTTGTTATTGTTGTTTGCTTCTGCTGCCATTGCCAGCTGCTGACAACGCTGTTGGTGTCGGGTCAGTAAATGAAGAATGATGGACCAGCCAAGCACAAGCACATATCATCCACACAACCACCCACACACACACACACACATACACACACATACATATATATAAAGTTAGCTAGACTAGCTATAACCATATGACGTTGAATATTTTCTCATCTTCAACGTGAGCTGCTGCAAATGGGATTTATGCAAGTTTTGTCTATAGCCAACTCGCAAAAGGTGACAGCAGCTGTTGCTGCTTCTTGAACTTGAAAGTTAATTGGAAAATTTTAGCAATTTGCTAGCTTTCCACGTGTTGAACGAACTCTAGCTGGTATTGTTGTTGTGGGCAATCGTGAAATTTGCTGAACAAAATATGGATTTATGTCAACAGCAACAGCAGCAACAGCAGCAGCAGCAGCAGCAGCAGCAGCACCAACAACAGCAATGTCATGCTTGGAACATTGCAACCATTTTTCGCGCTCTTCCTGCATCGTTGTTGTCGACATTGTCAGCTGCGAGCTGTTGGCAATGCATCACTGATTATGAAAAGCTGGCTAAAAGCTGGACTCATGATATATTGCTTTTGTTGCCGCTGCCGCTGTTGCTGTTGCTGTTGCTTCTTTTTTTTTTTTTTGTCGTATCATTGCTGCTGCTGCTGCGCGTTGCTTCTATTGTCATCATGAGCAGCAGCAGCAACACATGGCAACCCTTGAGCCAAGGTGACAATGATGAAGTTTTATGCTTTGGCACCTTGCACACACAGGCATTGTGTGTGTGTGTGTGTGTGTGTGTGTGTGCTACAGATTTACTGCCAGATTATTGATGAATGCAACAGCAGCAATGAAATGGAAACGTTAGCGATTTCGATTTTGTTTTTTCTTTTATTTTTCTTTGTATTATTTTTTTTTTATTATTATTTTATTAAGATATTCGATTTATGCAATTGTATTTATCAAGCAGAACGTAACGGGACAGACCACAAAATAAATCTCTTATCTTGACTCTGTTTCAACTTATCACTCAGGCTGAGGCTCGGGCTCGGGCTCAGGCTCAGGGTCAGGCTCAGGCTCAGGCTCAGGCTCTGGCTCTGTCTTTGACTCTAACTCTGACTCTGACTCTGACTCTGACTCTGACTCTGGCTCTGACTCTGGCTTAAACTCAGAGTTCGCCTTTAGCTCGGCTTCTGCTTCTGACTCTGCCTCGGACTGGCATCAGTCACAGGCTCTAGTTAGTCGTAGTCTTTGCACTAGCTTCTTCTTCTGACTCTGCCTAATTCTCGTAATTCACTTACTCCTTAAGACTTTTCCTTTACCTCTAGCTTCAACTCAGGCTCTGTATCAGGTTCATACTCCATAGCCTTTAACTCAATTTCTGCTTCTGTCTCTGACTCAGATTATTCTATCTTTGGCTGTCGACCTATCCGTCTGTCCAACTATCCAACAAACTAGAGAGCTGAAATTATTTAATTATGGATTTACCCCATGCGCAGGTCACATACTGACCAAGTCACGCAACAAGCAACAACAATTGCATTTAACATCGTTAACACACTTTGCTTTAATGGCAAGCGAAAAAAATGTGTTAAGGAAATAAGATCACTCAGGATGTATCAGCTTTTCATCCAATGCTCTCAATATTTCTAAACACTTTAGATATCGCAAAATATAATTTCTAAAACTAAATTCAAAAATATTATTTGAAATGACAAAAGCTCGACTACTGAAAATTTAATAATTAATGCTTTCAAAATAAAGCAAAACTGAGCTTAAAAAAAAATGGAGTCCATAAAAATGAATCCCTTTATTACTTTCACAACCTTTTCAATTTGTGTCTGGATGCGCTTTCATACACATGTGAATTGTTTGCTCTTAATTTTTTTTGTTTATTCAGTCCTTTCATTTGACAATCAAAATGATGTCAGTGAAGGGTGCGAACCACAAATGACGTCAACTGCTATTAAACAGCGCAACAACAACATTGTACAAAGTAATCCCGAACTGCAAAGCGACACACACGGCAAGCAGCATGATTAATTAGACAGACAGACCTATAAAAAAAAAAAAACATATAAAGTAGAAAAGGACGAGTGAACAGAGCAAATCACATTGTCCAGCGAAATTTCAGAGTTATGACAACATTAGCCATTGTAGACGTCAGCTATAAGGGCATACCCTGTAAATTCTGTATATATATGTATGTACGTCTTTGATGACATCTATGTATGATTGGAGGGCATATTCCTGTAGTGCACTTTGAGTATTCATTAATATTGTTTTACTTACTGAATATTAAATTTAATTACAGAGTATATTGCAGCTCTGCCACGCTTACATTTACTAGTTATAACCACTACGCTTTGACTTTACTTAACGACAATTTTCTTTAAAAATCAAGAACTTGCTATCGACAATATATTATGTGTAATTACAGGGTATTTTTTAGTCTTAGTTTCATTTCTTGACATTCTTGTAAAGCTAGCAGCTTTAAGTTGTTTATAAAGAAGAAGTTTACTTCAAGTTACAAAATTTTAAAAATCACAATTCAAGGGTATCTATCAGTCAAACACTCCTCTAATCTAACCCAAAGACAAACATATATGATTGCAATACATTTTGGTGCTCACACAACTATTTAGTCTATCTATGCGCTCTACAGGGTATTTCAGAGTCGAGCACATCATTCACCTCTTTGTCTATACAATTAGCCGTTGGCCTTTCTAATTTTAATTCACCGCAAAAGACAAAAACGCAACATGTCCAAACAGAGTGTTCAAAATATTTAATATTTGTCACATTTAACGCAGCGAACGCAATGCGAAACGAAATGGAATGGAATGGAATGGAATGGAATGGAACACAGAGACCTCTAAGCCTTGTCCTCAAACTACTACGCATGCCTACAGGTGCGTGTGGTTCGCATTTATGAACTCGTTACACGTAATTAGGGTCAGTGTGTGTGTGTGCGTATGTGTGTGTGTAAGTGCGTGTGTGTGCGTATGTTTATGTGTGTTTGTCTCCAAGCGGATATCTCTAGTTACATATCAGAGTATATTTCCATCTCTGTCTGCTCAGTCTGCTTCGGTGAGCTGACAATTAATTAGAGTTGGGCGAAACGTTGGCAACAACAACAATGGCATGAACAACTGCAGCTAGGCGTAAGGCCCAGTGGAATTGGCCAAATTGTGCGAACTATTGAAATACAAAACGCTTTTTGGGCAACAGCGACACAAAAGTCATAAAGCTTCTTTGGCCGCTTTAATTAGGCAGCCATGTAAATTAGCCAGAAGCAGAACTGAAAGCCAATGGCTCAGGTGTAACGCATATGCTGCACACGCACACACACACACACACACACACACACACACTCACGCACACATACATACACAATTTATTATCAGCGTTTCATGTATGCTTGGCATATGTGGGTGTGGCCACATGCCATAGGACTCAACAGGACCAAACGGCAACACCCAAATGCTCCTCCAGCCGTGCCCCTTCTTTATAGTCGCATTAATTGGCATTGGGCATTCCATTTTAATTACTTTTTGCAACGGTTCAAGAGCCCCGGGCGCCAGTTCCTAGTGAACAGCGTGAATTATTATGCCCAGCGTAATATATTTTATAAAACGCTGACTTCTGCTGTAAGCTGAGTGTGTGTGTGTGTGTGTGTGTGTGTGTGTGTGTGCGTGTATGCCTGAAATTATGCAAGAGCATACATATATTCACATACATAGTTTGTTATACATGTTTATATACATATATAGTATATAGTCTATATATATGTATATGACATTGCTGCCAATGCCGTCGAATTTAATTGAGTTGCATTGTGGCGGCTGCTCTGGAATTTTGGCGGATTGCAGCTGCCAGCCGAACGCAGTCTGTGCTGTGCTCGTTTATCAGCAGCCAGGTGGCTGTAATGCATAGGGGGAGGGCCTTCAATTCAATGCGGTGGGTGTGGTTGTGTGAGTGTGGGTGTGGGTGTGGGTGAATGGGGCGTGGCTTGCATAATGGCCATAGCTCTGTCTAATTATATGCCAGCTATTTGAAATTAACAGTTCAAATAGCAATCGAAACTCAAATAATTGCTAACTACAAATGCCTGCAAGTCGTCTGCAAGGGCCGTGGCTCAAGAAGCCACCACAGCTTGTGTGACAGGGAGAATGCCTATGGCAAAGGCTAACAAATGTAAGCTAAGTAAAGGAATCAAGAGCGTATATAAAAAATATAAGAATATTGAGATTATGACTGAAGATTTGCAATGCAAGTAAATCTGCTATTCTAACTCAGCTTTTACATATACAATTCTTACTTACAAAAAAAAAAAAAATATTGTACAATATTTAAAAAAGCTACAAATTAAAATAAAATATAATAATAAAATATGAAAATCAACTTTAAGTGAATTTTCAATATTTTATATTTTTACTTAAAAAAATATATATATATATTGTAGAAAATTTATAAAAGCTAAAATTTAAAATAAAATATAATATAAAAGCTAAAATTTAAAATAAAATATAATAAAATTATGAAAAGCGACTCTAACTGGATTTTTTAATATTTTATAATATAAATTGATTTGATTTTTTTTTTAAGATTCAAAGATAGGCTTTGTAAACAAAATAATATTGAGTTATATAATAAGAGTTATATAATTATATGTATTTGGAAGCCTGTTGATTCGCAATATTCTATTTGTATTCACTGGCTTGGATTTTTTATTATTATTATATATATATATATTTTTTTTTTTTTGCTTTAAATTGTAATTTTTTTAATTTAATATAATTTTAATGATAATTTAATATTTTTGTTTAATATAGAAATCAAAGACTATCAGAAATGAAAAAACTATAAATAAAAAATTAATATATATATTAAATAAATTAATTTTCTTTCCCATTTTTCATAAGAGAAATTTATCAAGTATATTAAATTTTCTTTCGATAATAAATTGAAGTAAGCTACTTCAAAACTTTCTAGTATTAAAAGTCTTTGAGTGTAATGAAAACCACATTTTCAAAAATTAGCCGGCAAACTTTCTTTAGACCACCGCAGGCGACTCTCTCGACGATTAGGAAACCCGTAAAAAAAAAATAGGAAAATTGTAAGAAATAAAAACCCACAAAAATGCAGCCAGAAAGTGGCCTAATAAAGAGCTCCATTTCATAAATAGAGCTCAATGATCACGAAAGAAAAGGAAGAAAGGTCAATGAATTCAGAGATCAGACTTCTGTGTACTCAAGAGACAGCCCCTAGCTCAAGCGTAATAAATAGCTCGCTCAGTAGGAAGACCTTAAGCGTGTGAACCGTACAACACCTGTAAATTGTTGAACAACCCCCACTTGACTAAGCCCAGTTGGGTAAAAGGATATTACACACATGCAGTCATCGAAGTCAATTGTGCAATGAAGTTGTTTTGATGCTGCCAGAGACAGCTGCCAGCGACTGACAGTTCACTTCGCCCTTCGTCTTCTCGATACCCTACAATTTTCAGTTGAATGTAAAACTATATATTAATCAATATTTATGGCAGCTTCGGGCATAATAACACAAAACCGAAGCCATCTATCAAGTGGCGGCAAGGCGAACAACACAAATTGAGCAGGCCCGAATTGAGAGAGGAAACCTGTTATGTGAGCCAAGTGCAGAGCAAGGCAAACAAAGTCAGCCCAGTAATAGAGAAACAGGTAGAGACAAGGGGGCATGGCATTAAAGGTAAACGCAAAGGCGAGGGCGAAGGCGAGGGCGAAGGCGAAGGCGAAAGCAAAGGCAAAGGTAAAGGCATAGCAACTACTACAGTTGGATTCATGCTTGTATGCACTTTGACCACAAAAAGGTCAAGACGCTTTCAAACAGACACTGAGAGATAGCTAACGAGTGCGTGAAAGATATACCCTTTCTCTGTGTGTGTAAGTGCAATGGGTAGTCAAATTTGTCTAGAAACTATAGAGAAAGTAAGCCAGAAAATGCATGCAGTGAAAGAGTTGCTTAGCTGATGTAAATATATTTAAAGGAAAGCATATTAGATCATAATTCATTTAAGCCAACTACCTATGCGAACTCAGAGACTGGAAACTTATAACAGATAAGTTTCTTTATAGTAGCTGATATATATTAAATATGCATAATATAGAAATATATTATAGAAATTCTGAATTACATTAGAAATATTATATAATTTTAAAAATATTCCTGCTTCATACGCTCATAGAATTTTCTTCATCATAGACTAGGAAATATTATAACTAAAAATATACAGTTTCCACTTAATATACAGTTAAAAGTTATTTAATAATTACTCAATTGAGGGTATCTTAACTACAATAGTCCCTCAGCTATACTCCAATAACATACTCTCAAATATTGTTGCTCTTTTCCCAGGCACATGTCGCTCTTAAGGATCCAGCTCCAGCAGTCCGTAACCAAATAGAAAGAGTGAGTGAGAGAGAGAGAGAGAGAGAGATAGATACGGTATGCGAACGGCCGCTTGTTCGACTGACAACCGTAAAAGTGTTGCCTGTTGCCTTTGCAACGGAATGTAAAGTCATCTTCATGCATAAATAAGCGTGTGCTCCCCTCCGTATCTACGAATTGTTGACCAACGGCAACGGCAGTTCACATATATTCCATATCAATTTCCATATTAAAATAGTTGAGAGCAAGTGGATAAGGTATTCTGTGCGAAGAGTGCCAGAGTTTTCTTTGATTTGTTTGCACGAGCAGCAGGCCCCACCAGCACCACCAGCACCACCACCACCACCACCACCACTTGCTATCATTTTCTTTCCCACATCATTTTGCCACCGCAGACGTCGTCCAGAAATATATTTCTAATTGAATGCACAGCAAAAAAAAACACCAAAGTAGAAGAAGAAGAAATGTGAAATAGTCATTCAGCTTTTCAGTGCTATGGAAAAACTTTGGACTTCTGGTCTAGTGTTTGGGAAATGCTTAATTTCATTAAATTTCATGAGATGTGCTTTTGTTTGTCTCTCTCTCCTCCTTTGAGAGAGTGGGGCGAGTCAGGTGTGAACTTTGATATTTATTTGGGTTCCACAATTGAAGCTTCATAATTGATTGTTATTTTTCCATCATTGAGAAAGATTCTAAAAATTTGGTCAGCTGATGCAGCACTTTTATAATTCTTTCCACAAATTAAAATTGGACTGGGAATCGAAATGTTTTGGCTACGGATGAGCTCTTAAATTGAAGAATACAAATGCAAATGCAAATGTCTGCAACGTGTTGCCATGCTTGATTGTTGAAATATTTATACGAAATCCGTTTTACAATTCTTGCTTTAAGCTAACTGCGACAATTCGTTTAACACAAAATCAAAGTTTTCAGAAAAAATGCAACAACAACAACAAAACACGACAAAGAAATAATTTAGCTAGACAAACTTTTATTGCATTGGAATTTGCGTGTTGCTGCACACAGTTGCTGCTGTTGCTGTTGTTGTTTATAGAATACTCTTGCTGAAGGTATTGAAGTTTCGTTTGGTAATAGAGCAATTGTGGATGATAACTTTCGTTCCCATGGATTGACTTCTCAACAAGAAACAATCGTTCTAGATCTTTAATAGATTTTTAAAAAATTTGCATTAAATAACAAATTTTAGGTTTATTATAATATTAAATAATTTGTAATTTTTTTACAATTATTTATTGTTTATTATATTTATTAAAAAAGAAGTACAATTTTAATTACAACAATTTTTTCTTTCTCATATATTTTTATTCAATAATTATTTTAATAATTATAGTTTTTTATATTTTTAAATAATTTGTAATGTTTATATTACTTTTTTATTTAAAAAATATGTAAAGATATAACATTTTTCAATTTTAAATTTAATTTTATAATGATTATATAATTTTTTGAAATATTTTATATTTTAAAATCATTTCTTATGTTTTTACATTTATTTATTATTTATTTTATCTATTTAAAAAATGGAAAGATTTTAATTTTTTGCCTTGTATATTTTTGTTAAATAATATTTTATAAATTTTATACGGTATTTTTAATGATTTTAAAATTAGTCATTATGTTCATTATTTATTTATTTTTTCTTTTAATTTGAAGATTTTGATTTTATTTTTATTATTTAATATTATTTATTATTTAATTTCATTTTATTATTTTATGTTTAATAATATATTTTTGATTTTTACATATCAAAAATATTTTTTATGTTTTTATATTTATTTTTACTCATTTTTTTCAATGTCTTTATTTTATATTTTATTTTATTTATTTTATTTTATTTTATTTTTATATTTTTTATAAAATAATTTTTTTAATATTTTCCTCACTATTAATCCATTTGTAAGTGCATTCGCACTTCGTTAAGTCTTTTAAAATCCATATGGTCTATTGTCTGTTGCTAACCCTGAGCTAGCGTTAACTGCTGCAGATTATTTGAAATGCAAGTGTCATTAAGTCGAGTTGCTGTGCTACAGCTGTGGGCATGGCCCGGCCATATGGGCAGCCAGTGCTCTGGCTAGTGCGCGCAACAATTTATGTGCATTTATAATTGAAAGGGACAAAAACACACAGAGAATTGCAAAAAAAACAAAACAAAACATTGAGGAAGCTAAAGCAGCAGCAGTAGAAAACAAACGTCGCAGACAACGGACACAAATTGAATTGGCTAAAAAGTTTTAATTAATTTATTGTTACTTCAGCTGGCCTCAGCTACTCGGCCACGCCCCCTCACACACACACACACAACTCCCACCTACAGGCTGCTCATTTAAATTGTTGTGTGTGGATGCTTTTGTTGTTGTTTTTTTTTTTTTTTGTTTGGGACACTTTTCATTTCACTTGTTGTTGCTGTTATTTGTTGTTGCTGTCCAGTTAATGCATGGCTGCAAAAGTTGGCTAATTGTCTAGTGTGTTGGTCCATCCAAGCATTCATGCATCATCCCCCAAGTCGTAAGACAACTCAATTTGCAGGGCGTTCAAATGTTCATGTCAAGTCCTGGGGCTGGGCCTGTGTCTGGATCTGGGCTCCGGGTCTGGGTAATGGTCAGCCATGAGTCAGCAACTTTTTGGGTAAAAGACAATCGAATCGAAATCTTTGGGTTCACAGCATTTTAGTTGGAAACCAACAACAACAACAACAAAAAAGTTTCGTAATTGAAATGTATCCTAATTAGAACAGAAGGTAGGCTTAAGCTGAATACTAAACTCCCAGCATTAGCATATCGTCAACCCTCTTGTTAAATATCTCTTTAAGCTAACTTAAGCTTTATTATGTCTGAAAACAAAAAACTAATAGAACAAGCTGTAAATGCAATTAAACGAAAAGGAGCTAAAGGGAATGGAGTCATTTGTTGAAAACATTTTTGAACAACATTCGCTGAAAATAGATATAGAATATAAAGCTATAATCAAATCAAATATATATATAGAAAAAAACTTAGTTACTTGACAAATAGATAGAGATAGCCAAGTATATAAATAGTATTTATATGTTAAAGATAAAAGTAAATAGATTTTGTGCAATAAATATATATCATATATTGATAAATATACGACGTCACTTTTAAAAGTATAACGAATGTTACTTCTTCGTGCTTTACGTTTTTCATTCAATTCTCCAATATTTTTATACAATTTTTCTAATTTCAAATTTCGCACTAGTCTTCAAACCTTCTTCGTATACAAGAGAAAAGATTTTTATTCACAAAATTGAGAAAGAAATTAAAATATTTACTTAACTTTATTTACATATATAAACATAAAATAGAAAATATTTTTTAAAGCTTTTAAGCAATAAATTCCATCAATTTTCCAATTGATTTTCTATTTCCAAATTTTTTAGAAAGACATCTGAACGATAATAGATTTTTTTATATCAAAATTTGAATTTCAAACAGAATTTTTACAGCTTAAGTTGTTTAAGTTGAGTGCGGCAGTTGAGCTCAACTCTAAATAAATATAAGAACCAAATATTCATATAGTTCTCTTCTGCTTTGAATTTATTATCAATAAATGTTTTAGTTTACTGCTTGTACACACTCTTTCTCGCCCTCTCTCTTTCGCAGCCTCTCTGACCGCAGCTTAAATCAAAATGCTGCAATTGCCTTTGCCTTTGCCTTTGCCGTTTCCTTGGCCCGGCAGAAACACACTCAATTTGTTTGTATGCTGTGACATTTTTATTGAATTTTAATTTATGCCTTTTAGTAGAATACTATGCTACAGACCCACACACACACACACACACACACACATACACACATGCACATATAGTTTGTGCTGCAGCAAGCGGCATCTCGAGGGTTTGCTCAAATCAAAACCCAAAACACAAAATCAATGTCAATAACCTGGCCAAGAGCTCTGGCCGCCGCTGCTCTTGTTGCAGTCAACTTTAGAAAACTGAAAAACTGAAAAACTGAAACACACACACATACAACAAAATAAATATAAACAGCATCAAGAAAACAAAAACCAATTTTTAGTTTTTGAAGCGTGACAACAAACGACATTTTCTCAACCTGGGACCAATGTCTCGGGTCCATTGGACCAAAAGGTCGCCTTGTTTTGATTACCTGAGCTAGAGAAAGAAAGGGAAAGAGAGAGAGAGAGAGAGAGAGAGGGAGTGAGAGAGAGAGAGACCGCGTCCTATATCATCTTCTGATACTCTTTACTAAAGAATCATTTAAATATGTCATTAAATATGAGAAAAGCGATAAGTGATGAATTGATAAGAGATGTGAATATATAATTTATTATAATTAGATAAATATATAGACAAAAAAGCAGTTTGTAAGTAATGACTAAATTAATAACTAAATTATATTTTAATTTTTGATTAATTTTTGAAGTTATTTACACAAATTATTACTATGCATTTTTTATATAACAATTTAAATTTAATTTATTATTAACTTTTTTATAGAAAAAATATTATTTTATTATCTACTAATTTAATAATTTAAATGATGTTTTAATTATTATTTTAAACTTTTTTTATAGAAAAATTTAAATTTTATTTAATATGAATTTTTTATAGAAAATGTTTTTCATCTATTTAAGTTAGTTCTCAATTTAATTTTTAATTTTATATATTTAATTTTTTATAATTTTTGTTTTATCAATTTAATAATTAAAAAGACCTTCAAAAATAAAATGAAATAAAATTTAAAAACATTCAAAAAAGTTTAGCTAGAATAATTTTATCTCAAATATTTAAAGAACTTCAAAAATACAAAATAAATAAAACAAAATAAAAATTAAAAAAATATATTTAAATAAGTTTAGATGGAATAATTTTCACTTAAATATTTCGTAAAAGTTCATCTTACGATTCTATTATTATTAATAAACAAATTCAATCTAAATTTATCAAATATCTTACAAAAACCATTTAAAAATCAAACTCCTGCCAGTCAGCAAGTGTATTAAATATTCGTCTTGGCATATACTATTTTAATAATCTCAATCTCAATCAATGCCCTTTTCATTTCTATAGTCGCGCTGCTCTTGACCAAGAACTTGCAATTGGGTTCATTGACTGGGCGAGGCAATGGCATACAAAGCGCATCTAAATGCAGCTAGAGATTCTATGATATGATAACCAAATTTATGGCTACTTGAATGCGGCACATTAGCGTGAGCTGCAGGCAGTCCCATTAAACATGATGTCGTTTAATTTGTATGGATTTATGTAAATCTTTTGCTATATATGCTGGGGATAAGCTCAGCTGACGTGGTTCACTGAACCCCGTAGAACAGCTCTCTCTCTCTCTCTCTCTCTCTCTCTCTCTCTCTCTCTCTCTCTCTCTCTCTCTCTCTCTCTCTCTGTTCTCTCTTTGTCTGTCTTTTAACTATGACAAACAACTAGCTGAACTGATAATCCACAAGTGTTGGCAGTTGGCGCGTTGCATGCATCAACAAGTTGCGGCCACAGCTTTGACTTTGTTTTTGCCTCATCATCAGACACACACACACACACACATACGATTTTCACACTCTGCGCGCAAAGCAAACATGGCATTGGCTAATAACATAAGCGGGCAAGCAAACAAACCTCTCCTCCTTCTGCCCAGACAACGCCCTCACTCGCAGCCAAACCATCCGCGTCTAAGCACTGGCTGTGACAGCGGCCTGAGAGATATAGAGCGAGTGCAAAAACTAATAAAGACAAGTGGCAAGTCAGAAGCAATTGCCCCAGCTACCAAAACTCAACCCCAGTGCCGGCTACAGCTACAGATTTCAGTGCCCTAGCATAGTTCCAAGGTCCATTTCCAGCTTTAGTCCAATCTCTGCCACATCTTTCACTTTTCTGCTGCTGCTGCTGCTGCTGCTGCTGCTGCTGCTGCTGCTGCTGCACTTGTGCTGCCAGCCAAAGCCTTTCAGCAAACACATGGCTGGAAGGATGTCTGTGTGTGAGTGTATGTGTGTCAGTGTGTGTGTGTGTGGTTGGTTGGGTGTCCCATTAGTGCCGTGCGCTAATCGCCATTGTCCACCCTTGTCAAAGTCGGACTAAGAACTGGACTTGGTCTCTGACTTGGACTTCTTTCAATGCTTGCCTTGCATTTATACCCTGTATGCATAGATGATGGGGTATATATTTTGAAAGAAATACTATGAATATAAATGACAATTCTAGAACTTAACAGCAGCAACGGGAAAGTCTCTAAAAGACTAAAATTAGATAGAGCTATCTATAACTATATCTCATTTATAACGTATATCTAAACTCAAATAAAAATTTCATTAAAAGTAAATATGTAATATGTGAAATATAAAATATGTGAAAATTATTAAAATATTAAATTTGAATATCTGTAAGCAGGTAAGATATCTAAAATAATCGATAACCTGCTTAATTTAATTTATATGAAATGGGTTTTCAATTTCATCAGCTCATTTTGCATTACTCGAATTTAAACTATCAGTTCGTTAGTCTATTCAGCTCTAAAAAAATCGCACTTCAAAAGGATTTACTTAAAATGAAAATAGATATCTTAAAATATTAAAAAAAAAATAAATAAAAAAAAAAAAAATATATATATATATATATATATATATATATATATATATATATATATATATATATATATATATATATATATATAATTATTATTTAAATCTAGCCTGGTATTTCAATCCAATTTTATTCTTAGTCGTTCACATAATTTACAATCAGCCTATTATACTATTCAGCTCAAAAACAAATTTCCATTTAAAAATAATTTGCTTAAAGTGAAAATATGTGTTTGAAAATCTTTT
The DNA here is from genome assembly GCA_035047405.1 of Drosophila stalkeri. Lineage (NCBI taxonomy): Eukaryota > Metazoa > Arthropoda > Insecta > Diptera > Drosophilidae > Drosophila > Drosophila stalkeri. Next base: position 12,073,067 of record JAWNPR010000039.1, read on the forward strand.
TAAAAAAATGTAAATAATTATTTTCCAAGTTTAGTCTGGGATTTTAAATCAAATTTTAATCTTAATTTTACTAATAAATTACAATCAACTTGTGATATATGTTATAGAGGTCCCAAAAACTCTAATTTCATTAAAGTAATTACAATATTTCTAAGCAAGCAAGTATGTGATGTTTATGCAGGTATAATAACTTTATGTAAAACTACAATTATAGGGTATCAGCTAGTCATAATGTCTCATTTAAAGCGCACTTTCACTTATGCTTTTTTCGGGGTAACTCGAAATTGCCAGCATTGAAGCATTTTATCGCAAGAAAAGGTTCAGCTAAAAGCGCAAATAAATAATCAGCAACAGTTGCCAAATAGATCAACACTTATCACACACACACACACACTCACCCGAGTTTGAGGGTGGTGCTGGGCGTGGCTGTGGTGTTAAATCCATTTTGGGGCTTCTGGCATTTGCTGGTTTCTTGTTCAGCTTTTTTTGTTTTTTTTTTCTTTTGTGGCTCCTTTGGTCGTCTAATAAATTGCAATAGATTATTGTCAGCAGCTTTCGATGTGTCAGCGCGCATTTGTTATTGTCCTTATTATTATCCTTATTATTATTATCCTGGCGCACATAAACGTAATCTATAAGCGGCAAGTGCACTCGAATATGGCACTCGTTTAGATCGCAGCAGATGTAAATCGTCACGATTCGGTTAAATCGTGTGTAAACATAACAAAAATGGGCAAACTAATGAACGAATCCTTGACTATATCTCGGTGGCACCACTATAGTGGATGGTTGAGCTGAGAGGTTGCACCACAATTCGCTATCAATTCGAGTATGTGTGCTATTTCTATGGCTTTCACACAGCGAGTTAATTGCAATTGGCTGGGGCATGGTGGATGTGGGGGGCGTTGAAGGCGGCGACATAAACCCACAAAAGTTTCAGTTAATTGAAAGTCATCTGATAAGCGTTCCACAACAAATAATAGACGAAAATCAATTCTAATTGATTTTTTTTTTTTTTGTGCTTTGCTTTGCTTTGCTTTCGCTATTTAATTGATTGTGGGTGTAAAAAGGGAAAACGACACGTTTTCCGATTAGATCAAATGGTTTTAATCGTGCTTTAGTACTTTAGATATTTTGTTTGAAATGAATTTTGAATTGTAGAACAATCGTAGAATATTTAGAGAAAATAATATTGTTATTGAATTCTATGCATTATAACCTTAATATATAAATCTATTTATATAAAATATATATAATATTAAATATGTATATAGAACAATTTTTGAACAATATAAATATTTATTACATGTTTAAGAAGAATTTAAAATCAGCTTGACTATAATATTTAAATTTATATTTTATATTCATTTATTTAATATAATATATAATATTAACATATATGTAAACCCAGTTGTTTATGGAGAATCAAAAGTCGGCTTGACCATAATATTTAAAATTATATTTTTTTTATTAAAATATTTTTTTTACATTTATATTTTTTAAAATTAGAATTCGTTTTTTATTTTAAATTTGTAGTTATATGTAAGACCATTTTTTTTAGCATTATTAAGAATTATTAAATGTGTAAAACTAGCTGTTAAAGGAGAATCAAAAGACAGTTTTCTTATCATTGTTTAATTATATAAATACAATCTAACTCACTTATAAAAGAAAAACACCAAATTAATAACAAATAAATTATAGTTGAATAAATTAACAAAAATAATGTAAAAAAAAAAATAATGACAACATTAATAAAAGAAAATCTGCTAAGACAACCAAGATAATAATAAATAGAAATATTGAAAACTCATTGAAAATATTAAACTCTACAATCGGAAAGCTTGAATCCAAGAGCCTTTGGCTCTGCTCATATGTGTGGTATCGTCTGGTTGGGCATTCCCTAAGTCTCTCTGAGCACTCTTATATATACATATATATTATTTTTTGACACATTGCTTGTCAATAACATTTTATATTTCACAAAATCCTCTCAATTTAAATTTACATTTACGTTCATTAACATTCTTAAATATCCTAAAACAATTGATTTTATTCCTAGTGTAAAAGTCAAATATATTTTATTACTTTTAATCACGTTTATTTCTTGAATTATTCGCATAACTATGTTTCATATATATATATATATATATATATTTTTTTTTTTTTTTTTGCAATTTGAAGTTAAAGTTGAAAAGTTTTTACATTCAGCTAAAGCCTAATTATATGCAGATTTTCTTTGAAAACCTTTTCAACTTTTGCAACACGCCAAATGGCTGAGGGCCTTTTTCACTTGCTACTTTTAAGTAGATTTCGCTGTGTTTGGCAACTGTTTGCTTAAAGCTAAACCAGACTGCTGTAGCTTGGTCGGTTTGGTCGGTTGGTCGGTTGGGTTGGATGCACGCTGAAGGACTGACGCATCGACCACTGCCAGTGGCCATTGAATTTCCAATATTGCTGCACATGACATGGACCCTTGCAGAGCAGCAACTTTTAATTGCAGCCACGGATTTGCAGTAGTTGTAGCAGTAGCAGAAGAAGCAGGAGCAGGAGGAGCAGGAGGAGCAGGAGGAGGACTCCAGCAGAATGAGGATGAACATCATACTCGGCTAGCCATAGCCAATACAATGGGCAAACATGGCACAGACATGATACTAAAAGAGAGAGAGAGAGAGAGAAAGAGAGAGAGACAGAGGTGGATAGAATGGGCGCTGAGGCAGCAAAAGTTGCTGCAGCTGTGCATCGTTTCGTACGTCGCATAGACAAAACTACTAAATGTCAAAAGTGTCAAAATTTCTTAGAATTATGTCTTGAGAACATCAAAAGTTGCCCAGCAAAGCTTTTTCCAGCTCAAGACTCTGCGGTTACCAGCTGCCCCATGTAACTAACATTGCCTCTAGTCTGTTGGGTTCAGCTTGGGTTTGGTTTGGTTTGGTTTTGGTTTGGTTTCGTTTCGTTTCGGTTTGCTTTTCTTTAGCAGGCAGCTTACAAGCCGCAAGTTTCAGCTTGTAACATTTTCGACACATTAACAGATGCTATGGCTGGCAAGAGGTGTAAGAGGTGTAAGAGGTGTTAGTGGTGGCTACGTTTCAGGTAGCAAAGTGGAAACGTTTCGAAACCCTTTTCATTGGCCATACACTGACGTTAGGTGTATTTGCATTTTGTCCTGAAATATGTAACGCAGCGAGCACACGAGCACATGAACATGAACATAAAGTGTTGATTAGCCTGAATATAATTTGGATTAAGCAGACAGACATAACTCTCCGCTTATAAGCAAAGTGCATGCACAGATGTGAATTGAAATGAAATAAAGCTACAAATTAAATCTTAAATTCGACATTTTACAGATGGAAGTTAGAGGCTTTTAAATTTAACAGCTTGTCTGCATAGCTAATCCAAGCATTAGCCTCTCTAATCTTTAGCAAATTCTTCCAAATAAAACTAGATATTCTAGAATAAAGTAGCTAAATCTGCAAAACACAGCGAGATGTCTGACGTTTCTTAATATTCTTAATAAATAAATGTATAACAAGTCCTACGAAAATACTTTTTCATCAACTGCATAGGGCTCATTATCCTGCGTTCCAATTTAATGAATATTTTTAGATATATATTTCATAAAATATGTATTTAAAATTTTTAAATATTGTTAAGCAATACCTAAAGAAAGAATATTACAAAAAATATCAAAAAAAAAAATATTAATTAAAATTGAAAAAAAAAACAATAAATAATAAAACGAAATAAAATAAATTATAACTAAAATATAAAAAAAAAATATTATTATATATAACAATAAATTTTAATAAGTAAATAAATATTAAATAAAATATAATTTAAATTTTTTCAAATAAATAAAAATAAAATAAATAATCAAATAATTAATGCTTAATGTTAAATAAAATATGAATATAAAAAAAAAATAAATATGAAATAAATTATAAATTTAACATAAAAAAAAATAAAAATAAAATAAAAAATAAACAGAAAATAATATATAATAAAATAAATTAAAAACACATGTAAATAAATGATGTATTACATAATTATAAAATGTATGTAATAATAAAATGTATTTATAATATTATTATATATTTTATTTTATTTAATTTTATTTCTTATTATTTTTGAAATATATTTTTAACGCAAATATTATTTAATATAATACATTTGTACTTTAAATGTTAACTGTAAAAGCATTTCTCAATATTTATACAAGACATATACACAAATATTGCGCAACTTGTATAACAAATGTTTATATATTCTATTATACAACAAAGTAAAAGAGTATATATATAGTGTATACAACTATTCAATGCTCGAAAGCTAACTGTTCGACGTCTTGTGTTTTCCTACATAGAGCAAAAGCAAAAGCAAAGAGATGTAAGCACACCTTAGCGCAGTATGTATACAATCTTGTGTGTATGTTAGTGATAGTTGGGCATGCGATATGTGAAATTGAGAACTGTAATGCTGTTGTCAACGAAACGTAATGCCAACTGACAGCAATGCCAAGAAGCACCACCAGCAGCAGCAACATTAACAGCAGCCACACAGCTAAGTCACGTACCGAAAATGCTGCAGCAGGAGAAGCAGCAGGAGAAGCAGCAGCAGCAGCAGCAAACAACAACTGCAAAATTGTTACACGAAGCTGTTTAATTTTTTAACTGTTTGCCATGGCTAGCAGATTGTTTGGAGACGATGCAATTAAGTTAAGCTGCAGCAACATTTTAAGCGGCAGCAACATGTTGCGGCACAATGTTGAGATGGGCGAGGGTGCCAACAGACGCTGCGAGCAAGCAGCTAAATGAGACAGCAAAGCAATTACAAAGGCACAGCAGTAAGGCGGGGGGCGTGGTTGGAGTGGAGCCAGTTGGGTAAAAGAGGTTTACCAAATAGAATAGAGTGCTAAGCCAAAGCGCACAATATGTGGCCAAGAGCAAAAGTATAGCAAAGCGAAGAGAAACCGAAGCAGGCCAAAAGCATTGAAAGCGAAGACTTGAATACAAGAGATGCGGGTGCCCAGGGCGGGCCTAAGGGACAGGCGGACAAGCGGGCAGGCGGGCAGGCGGTTGTTGCAGCCAAACTGGGTGCGTCTTGCAACAGTAGACGACGTAGCAAACCTGTTTGCCCCAATGCGTGATGATGACCATGGCTCAAAAGCAACGGCAACAAAAGAAACAAAAGCAACACGAATTGAAGTCTTAGTCTGACTTTTTTAGTGACGACACAAACCGGCTTTACAGCTTGGCCACTGCAGAGGGTAGGGCCAGGGGCAGGAGGGTGGTGTGTGGCTCCGCTGTGAATGTCTAGAGGGAGCTGCGACGTCGACTGCTAAAGTAAACTTCACATTTGCCGTCTACTTATTGTTATGTTTTATAATATTTTAGAGACAAAAGACAGATACGCAGAGAGGGAGAGTGAGGGAGAGAGGGAGAGTAAGAGAGAGAGAGAGAGAGAGACAGTTAGACAGACAGACATACATACTGCATAGTCGAGGCGACACTTTAGTTATTTTCCACTTCTTCTCCAGTTGCACTTCACATTTCAAAGGCGCATTAAAATGCATGATGATAAAAACGCAGGCAGACGAAAGGATGCGTCGAGCAGCAGCAGGATGGGGCAGCAGGAGCAGCAGCAGGAGGAGCAGCAACAGCAGGAGCGAGCGTTTGCCTTGAGGCATAAATGTTGCAACTGGTTGGCATGTATAGCATGCAGCATGCAGCATGCAGCAATGCCTGCATGTGTGTGTGTGGGTGTGTGGGTGTGGGTGGTGTCTGTCCCTCTGTCCCTCTGTCTATCTGTCTATCTGTCTGTCTGTTTGTTTGTGTGTGTGTGTGTGTGTGGGTGTGGCAAGCACTGCAATATGATACATTTTAAATTTCAGCATGCAAGTTGAGGCAAGAGGCATTCGCCTCAGCGCCTCAACATGTTGGTGGGCGTGTTGACGCACGTCTGTTGTGGCAGTCATGTGGGAGGAAATCGTAGCAGACTCTTGTTGCTTGGCGGGTTAATGTCAGAGCTGACTAACTGCTGCAGAGTAGCGGCACGACCTGGCGCGACCAGGCTACAAGTTGTGTGTGCTCCTTAAGCTACAGCTAAAGGTTAAGTAGTTTGGACTAGACTTCAGGGCACAATGTCTGCGCCCACGCCCCACGCCCACACCCTTAGCCTTGAAAGAGCTCGCTCGCCCTGGCACTTTAGCCAGCGGCTGGCTGGCTGGCTGCTTGTTATTACTTCTGCTGAAGTCACTTTTGTTTAGCTTAATTATAATGCATTTAATCCAGCCAAGCGTTCTTATTGGCATGCCTAATGTCCAATTGGCTGTGGGGCCTCAGCCCGGGTCACGCAGCACATCAAACAAAGCTAAAAACAATGACAGGCAGCAACAGCAACAACAGCAACAGCAGCCTTAGACCCTGTGGCCATAAAAATGATTTGACCTTTTTATTCGCCACCAAATCAAAAACAAAACAAACCAAAATAAACCAAAATAAACCAGAACTGTAACACACTCTCGAACCTAAAAACGTTGTCGTGTCAGCGCACATAAAAAAGAAATGAACTAAATGTGGAAGCTGTGCTTTGGCTGCATGAATTTTGAACACTCTTACTGTAGACAGAAAGTAGAGATAGAGGTAGAGGTAGAGGTAGAGGTAGAGGTAGAGGTAGAGGTAGAGGTAGAGGTAGAGGTAGAGGGAACGTTAGTTATTTAGCTTTCTATTTATGAAATTTAAAGTCCTGACAAGCAATAGTTCCTGGAAAAATAATAAGAACATATATAAAATATAATTAAATTTGTATTGACCAAGTTAAGTAAAGAGTAGATAATTATATACAATATAAGAAAAAAGGAACATAATCAAAAATAATATAAATAAAAATTTATATATACAACGAAACACAGTTTTTTTTAAAGTTATTTAATTATTTATTTATTATTTATTTATTTATTTATTTATTTATTTTTTTATTTATTTATTTATTCATTTATTGATTTTTTTTTTATTTATTTATATGTTTATTTATTTAATCATTTATTTAATTTTTATTATTATTTCTTATTTATTTTATTTATTTATATATATATAATTATAATTATTATTTTCTTTTTTCCTTATTCAATTTATTTTATTTTTATTTTTTTTTTTTTGCAACTTGAGGCTAAAAGCTAAGTAACTATAAAAAAAAAAAAAAAAAAATATATATATATATATATATATATATCAGTAAATTTTTACAAATATAAATTGAGCTCAGACATGATAAAAAGATATAATAAAATTTTTCGAGGAAATTTCTTTAAAAATAATATAATTATTCGAGGAAGTAATTTTGAAGCTCGGATGTCAGTTTAATGATTCAGTTCTGCAGTTGAAATATTTCGATATATGACAAAGTCAGTCATATAAAATGTCAAACGAAAACGTTGAGACAAATATTTACTAAAATATATATATTTTATATTATAGCTATAGCCGTGTGCTCATTCACTGCTGTGTTATGCAATTACCAATGACATAAGAATACCCTCGGGCAGCGTATAAGTAGAATTACAGTAAAAGCAGGTAAAATGGCAATTGGCAAAGCCAATGCTAAAGTCAAAGCCAAAGCCAAATGGTAGAGCCAGTGTTAGAGCCAGGGCAAAAAGCTGAAACCAAGCCAAGCCAAGCAGAGCAAAGCAAAGCAATTGAATTCGAATTTGTGTATCTGTATCTAATCTAGCGTGGAGCCAGCCAACAAACGGCCAACAAACGTCGCGTTCTCTGTGCCAGCAGCCACTCGACAGAAGCACATAGTGGAGATGGGGGCTATTTGGTAGCTAAAAGATGCACGTAGCAGCAGCAGCAGCAGCAGCAGTAAACAGAAAAGGAGAGTAAACGCAGTAAATAAATAAAACTAAGAGACGGATGTACAGTGGAAATTCGTTTCAGTTCGCTTTAGTTTTGCGTTTGTATGTTGTTGTTTTTTTTTTGTTTCTTTTCTTTTATTTTTTTTTTTTTTTTTTTTGTTTAAGCATTGACCGTTTTTCAAAAGAAGAAGCTGAAAGAAAAACGTGAGGCGCAGCCAGCAAACAAGCAAATAAAAACAAAAGCCAGAAAAGCAACAGCAACAACAACATCTACAGATGCAAACGATACAAATAAATACAGTTCTGCACGAGCACACAGATGTCTATGTATGTGTGTATGTGTATCTGTCTCTCTCTGTGTATTAAAAGCGCGCGCAAAGAGCATTCAAAAAGCCAACAAAACAGACAACAGGTACAAAAGGTACAGTCCACAAATGACCCAACATTAACAGCAGCATAAAGCTGTGCATTAACAGAGCACTGTTAAGTACTAACAATTGGCAGCTGTTAGTTAACAGTGAGAGAGGTAAAATAAAAAAAAGAGAGACAGTGGCAACGCAACGATTGGAAATGAAACAGCAGCGCTAGTTGTAGAGTGAATGAGCGAATGAGTTGTTAGTAAAGCATGAGAGAGAGAGAGAGGGAGAGAAGAATGTAACACAACTGCGCTCTTATTGTATGAATTGCAACTGATACATGTTGCCTACAGCAATGATCGCGCTAGCGACTAGAGCAACATGTTGAGCTCATATTAAACTGTTGCTTATGGCTGCGATAAACTTAGTAAACATTGCTTACAGCTATATGTTGAGCAGTTATTTAGAGTTGCTGAATATTATATTATATTATATATTGAAAAAATTGAAAAATAGCATAACGATATCGCTTGATATTAGTTATTAATCACAACAACATGTTGATCAAATGCAAGCAGATATTTGATTTAAGCAAAGCTGCCAGTTACATTTATCAAGAATAACTTACATTTGAGATCAACTTTTGTTGCTAGGAGCAGCATGTCAAGTAAATATAATAATGCTGTGTGAATATGTTATTGAGCAACATGTTTCTATTATATGTATATGATTCTATATCAACATGCTGAGCCACTGTTAATCTGTAAGCAACATTCTGTTTAGCTATTTACAGAGCAGCATCAATGGAAATTTACCAGCAGCATGTAACTAACAGCAACTCTGATCTAGCTTCATGCACAGCAACATGTTGAGTTCGATTGAATATGTTAAGTGTTGCATGATCTGCAGCAACATGCTGCGCAATTACTTTGTTTATTTATAACAACAACAATATCAAATGCAAATTGAATTCCCCTAAAACTTTTTCAACTTCAACAATAGATCTTTACTTGCCTGTTGTTCTTCACTTCATTCTAAGAACATGCTGCTCAATTAAACACTCGCAACTTGTTGCCCGTGCTAAGTGTAATTTATTTTTGGCAACTTTGGCAACTTTGGCAATCATCTTCTTGAGCAAAACATTTGCATTACTTTGCGCATTTTAGTTGCTTGTTAACTGCCAAAAACTATGCAAGTGCCATGAAGTAAATAAGCCGAAGTAGCAAACTAAATCCCGAGCGCCCTTAACCTTTGCCAGGCTGAACTGAAAACTTTCTACCAACATATGTCAGCGGGGCCGAGATTGTTGCGCCCTGCAGGACCAGAGCTAATGTTGCAGCGGCGACAACTTTGCGAACTTTTGCCAGTTGTTTGCTGTTGTTTCAGCTCTTTCCGCAGTGAGAGCCATTTTTGCCATTTGCCATATTTCCCCATACCGCAACGGTCACCAGGCCACACACACGCACACACACACTCGCACACAATTGGCTGAGGTTGCGCAACTTTTTACAGAAACCTTTCGCACATAAATCTCAATTTGTTGCCACGCTCCGAGTGCGAATAGTTTTGCGGATACTGCGCCATCTACTCGCATGAGTCACAGCGAGTCACACTCGACACTCAAACACACACTCACACTCACACTCACACACACTCGCTTGGTCGCATAAGTATGTGTCCCTCTGCTGCTTGGCGTGCAGCACATTTGAATTTATGCTCACTCGAGTCCCAATTGGAGCCACCCAACCGCAACATGTTGCACGTTGCGCACTGCACGTTGCACGCTGCTGCGTCAGCTTCAGCGTCATCAACGTTAACAATGCCCAAAAGTCGAAACGCCCTATGCTAGTTATATATTATACCCTGTAGTTGACATATGCTAGTGGGCTAGATTAACGCAGCTGTGCATATGTCTATTAAATTTGATACACTTCGATATTGATATATTAAAAAACAAAAAGCTACAAGAATTTAGCTGTACCAATAATTTTTTATGTAATATTATTTTCTATATGATACGCTGCGTCTTCTAAATATTCATAAATAGGATTTCAAAGACAATTTTAATATATGTATGTTTGCTATATTTTTGGCATAAATAATTGAGTATTTAAGCACTTTATTATCGATAATAATCGATAGCTTGATCAAATTTCTCTAAATTAACTTGAAGACCATTTAAAGCTTAAGCCTTCATGAATACACTTTGTAACACTTTGCTACAAACTTAGGGTATTTCGCAGTCATGCACACACACACACACTCACACTCACTGTATATTCTCGCCCATTACAGGGTATTTTTATGATCAGCCTAGCTCTTCTTCAATTGACTTTCAAATGCGCTCATATAAGTATTTCTTTCTTGTTCATGTGCCGCTTACTAATGACGTTTTTGGTTGTGATAAACGCGCGCCACGCCCACCTAGGCCGCCCTTGGGCAGACAGAAAAATATTACAAAAAAAAAAAAAAAATTGTAGAAAAGAAATAAAAAACATTCGCTGATGCGTTGCACGTGCTGACGTTGCGGGTTACATTTCTAGCTGCAACAAGAGTCGCCTGCAGCAGCGACACCCACACACCCACACAACAGCAGCAGCAGCAGCAGCACCAGCAGCAGCAACAGCAGCAGCAGCAGCAACAACAACTGTTGAAAAATTCTCATTACAAGCAAAGTTTAATCTGCTGCCAACGCAGCGCCCACGGCCTAAAAGTCATTGCAGTTGTATACCAGCCGCATTGGGGGCGTGGCAGAGACCAAGCGCAGTCAAATATAGAGATTTACATATGTATGTGTATTTGTGTGTGTGTGTGTTTGTGCAACTCCCTACACTTGCTTGTTGCGCTCTTGTTCTTATTTATGTAAAATGGGAGTGAAAAAAACGTAGCGAAAAAAATATGTTTTTAGAAAAAAATCCATGTAAATTCATTGTTTTGCACAATATGGAGAGCGCAGCCTGGTCTTTCGAGTGCCCTCTGCCCCCGCTGCCCCCGCTGCCACGCCCACATGTCTATTGTCGCCTTTGGCTAGCTGTAATAATCGCAAACACACAAAACCGGCAAACTAAAAACTAATGCAAACTCTTCTTCTTCTTCCTCATTGCTGTTCCTGCTCGCATCTTCTGACAGCTTAATGCCACCTCACCCGCTGTCGCCCACATGCCACGCCTCTCTCGCTCTCTCTCTCTCTCTCTTCAGTTTGGCTAAATTTGCATGTTTTGGTAACTTTCTATATATATATATATATATATATATATATATATATAGTATATAGTAGTTGCAGCCAGCTTCCTAGGCGATTTTCATTTCATTATGTTGCCGGTTATTGTTTTTATATGCTCTCTCTTTCACACACTCACTCTCTCTCACTCTCTCTCACTCTCTCTCTCTCTCTCTCTCTCTCTGTGTCAGTCTGTCATATGTGTTGCACTATCGAAAAACACTATGGAAATGACTTGCAATGAAATTATAATGAGTTTGACTTGGGCTTCTTTCGGGTGGGCGTTGACATTGCCGTGAGGGGCGTGACCTGATTGGATACCCCATATTTTGTTTAGCATAAAATGCATATGACAGAACAGTTGTTATATGTATATATATATGTTTAGATGTCATATATATGATTGTATATGATGGTGAAGAACTTTTAATAGACACAAAAGACACAAATGGAAACTAGAAATTAGTTGGATGTGTTTTGAGTATTGTACTGTTTGGTTACATTATTCATTGAGACTTATTTAGTTACTGTAAAATTTTCTTATAAGCATAGGTTAAGCATAGCCATTGATAAAATAAAATAAAATTAAATATTTTGCAAATTCGAATTATAGAGATTCTAATAGAATTTAAATATATACTTAGAAGCTTTAATTTTTGTTTATTATTTACTTATTATATTGCATGTATTTCATTTATATATTATTATTATTACGATATTATTATGATATATATATTATTATGATATTTTCCTGGCTAACCATATGTTTGAAGTTAAATTTGTGTCTTCTGCACTACGAAGAACCCAATTCATTGCTTATGATTTTATTTTTGAAGTTAACCGTATTATTGTTATCTCAGTTATTTTAGCTGAAAAATTCTCGATTATATAAATATAAAATATATTTTAATTATTTATTCAATTTTGGCTACTCTATATTTATTTATATGAATTTATTTATAGAATAAGTTCTTGAAAGAGACAGCAAAAGGCTTTTAAAATAAGTTTACAACAATTTATTTATATTTATTATTACAATTATGAATATTTTTTATATTTCGATTCAACTTTGTTATAGAAATAGTCTTTTTTTTAAATTAATTTTTTTTTTTTAGCAATGTTTGTAAATATTTATTTATTATATAAATTACATAAAATAGAGGCCTCTCGCCATAATGAAATTTAAGTTCTAACAAAACCTTACAATAATAAAGAACGAGATATTTAATACAAATATAAACAAATATGCGTAAGTTAAACTAGCAAATTAAATCTGTAACTCTTTGAAGAGCTCAACAGATTTTGACGAGGTCAGAGAGAGAGAGACAGAGGGACACATAGAGAAACAGAGAGGATATAATCATCTTAATCAAGAATATGCACCATGACCGGCTTCTGCTGCAGCTGCAGCTGCTGCTTTAAATTAACACAAACACATTATACCCTTTCGGTCCATTTGCGATGAGTATAAAGAGGAGAAGCGTATAAAAACTTTTAGCTTTGACAGTTTTTTGGAAGAAATTCTTAGATAAATACGAAAGCCAGATGCCATACAGATCTGCTAACAAACATTTTTTTTCCTGGCTTGTTTACAGCTGAAAATCGTAATTAATTTAAAAGAGAGAGTGAGGGAGAGAGGGAGATGGGTATATATAAAGTGTAAAGCGAGAGAGCAAGTAATTAAGTAAAATGATATTTGTATGTAAGAGATAAAGGTTGAAAACTCTTTTGGTTATGCTCAAAAGAATTCTCTGGCTTATTTAGCTTGCATTTTTTTTTTTTAAATTACTTTCTTTATTTTTATATATATTTTTCAAGTTGGTTTTTAGCTGTAGCTGAAAATCCTGTAAACTGCTTGGCAAGCTGCAAAACACTTGCAATTACAATAACTACAACGTGGCCGACTGCTTTGTATCCTTTGCCTTGGCCCGTTTCAGTTGCTGTTTCGCCGCCTCCATTCAGCTGGCCGACATTGTTTTTCTATATATACGTATATATATATATATACATATATATATTTATTTGCTAACTGTTTGCTAGCCCCGGCAGATGCTGTGTCGTGTCGCCAGACGGGCTGCCTTGTGGCTGTTGCTTCTTCTTCATCAACTTGTTCTTCGTTTACTGCTCCTGCTGCTGCTCCTGCTCCTGCTCCTGCTGCTCCTGCTCCAGCTGCTGCTCTAGCCACACACGCAAAATTGAGCTGAGCTGCATATGGCACTGGCTGCAGTTGTCCATTGGCTGCCAACGCCTGTTAGTTTTTGCCCTGCTGCTTGCCGCTGCTTTTTCCGGCTGCTTTTGCCTCAGCCCCAGCGAGTGTGTTCCAGCCCCAAATCCTTTGCCTTCTAGCCCTATATATCTGCCAGCCAGTCTTCGGCCCCCTTCATTTACACATTACGTGTAATCATCATTTTCTGGCTGGCAATAAACACATGCTGCCTGTTCGCAACTAGCTTTCTCCCATTCTCTCCCTCTCTCTCTCTCTCTCTCTCTCTCTCTCTCTCTCTCGCTCTCTTGCTCTCTGTTTCTCAATTGCCGCAAGTAACTGGACTACATTTTGCAGCGACGCCTTCGCCCAAGTGACGAACTCCCTATAACAACATACCCTAGGCTGTGCCATCACGCTACTCACACCCTTGCTCTCCCTCTCCCTCTCTCTCACCCTCTCCCTTTTCAGCCCTTAACCACTTCTGCTGCTCGCACATTTCCATAGTGCCGTCGCCTGGCCATAACATGAATTTACAATTTCCAGTGCACTGCACACTGCTCACATTCTTTACAGCATGCGATATTTTTATTGCATGCAAAATGCACAACCATCGACAACAACAAAAAAAAAAAAAGCTAATAGCAATCGCAATTGAACGGCTAAGTGATACCCTGTATTGGTGAAAAAAAAAAATGGTAAAAAAATGAAAAAAATGGTGCAAATGTTGTGAGATGATATTTCTGAGATACGACGCAATTTCGAAATGCATTTATAAAAATTTGTTTAAAAATATATTGATATATTTATTTATTTGTTATTATTATTATTATATTTCTTATTATATTTATTGTAATATTATTATTATAATATTTTTATTATTACTATTTGTTTTTATACAAAAAAAAAATATTAGGTTAATTGAAAATTTTAAGCTTAAAATGATTTTTTGTTATTTTGAGCAACAATTTTTTAATTTAAAAAAAAAAGTTTTAAATTTTAATATTTTAATTCTTCTTAAATTGAATTTTAAATCTATTTTACTTTTCAATTAATTTAATGAGGTCTTAAAAGAGTTTTACGCAAAAGCAAAAAATAAAAAATAAAATAAATTAAATAAAAAATAAAATAATATAGAAATAAATAAAAACATTTTCATTTTCATTATTATTATTATTTTTTTTTATTAAAATACATTTTAAAGTAATTTACAAAATTTCTTGTTTTGCAGCTAATTTCTATGCATTTTCATAAACAAAAGAACAAGAAGAAGTTAATAACAAACTATGGAAATACATTCAGCTCGATGCAATAATTAGACTAAAAGTTTGCTTGCTAAATCTAGTTTTATATAAAAATATTTAATAAAAGTCAAATTAAACTAATAAACAAAAAATGATTAACAAGTAAAAAACAAATTGAGCAAGAAATACTTTAAAAAAATATAAATAAAATTAAACAAAAAAATCTTGGCTTAACATTGAAATAGCTCCAAAATAAATCATGAAGACTGCATGTAGCATGCAACATACTCTCACTGCCAGCACTACAGGGTATATATTTTTACCAATGCTTTGGTTTTGGTTAAGCGTATGCAAAAATATGGCCAAAGGGCATTCAAAGCGCGAGCGAATTTTGTTGAAAAAATAGAAGCTTCGATTAAATTTAAAAGGTTGCTAATGTTATTGGCCACGTGTGCTGCACAATGCGGATGGATGGGGCAGAGTGGCACAGTGAGCAAAATGAATATGTTATGTGCCACAATAAATAACTCGGTGGCGCCAGAGATGCCCGCAGAGAACTTGTCATACAATATGTATATTTCGATTGCTGTTCATAATTGATTTAGGTGTGTGTGTGTGTGTGTGTGTGTGCGAGTGTGTGTCTGTGTGTGTGCTCGATTTGTGATGCAGCTAATCATGTAGGTCAGTTCGCGATTTGTTTTGCCAGTGGACCGAACACACACAGCGGGTGGCAGCAAACAAAAAGCAGAGATTATCATGCGACATGTAGATGGAAATGCGGCTGAAAACAAACAAACAAACAAACAACAACAGTCGGCAGCAGCAGCAGCAGCAGCAAGCGGGCAATGCACAAGAGACAAACAAATTCAAATCAAATGGACAAAAGATGCCACAGTCGATGCCGCAGCTAAAGTGGAACACAACAGTCAGCAACAACAAACAAGCCATGGCGTTAGCAACATTCATAAATGTTGCTAGCTTGGTGCGCATGTTGCCAAGCGCTGGGCTGTGCTGCGCTGCCTGCATATGCGTGTGTATGAGCGCTGCATATGTGTGCAATCAACGCGACGTCGCTTATGTGTATGTGTGTGTTGTTGCTGCTGCCGCTGCGTGGCCGTTTGGCAACTTCATCGAAACAGATACACTCAGTCTGTTGGTAACTGTTGCATTCAACGCTTCGTTCGCTCTCCAACCGAATTCCCATTTAAACATTCGACAACGCCATTTCGTTCGTTCGTGTTGTGCGCTGTGCGACTCGTGTTCGTTTCGTTTCGCACGTTCGTTTATTTTGTTTGGCTTGACTCGGCGGCACGTCGGGTTCGTTCGATTTCGTCGTTTCTCACCCACACACACATACACATACAGAGAACAGACGCGCGTATTGGTGTGTAGTGCGTGTGCGTGTATATATTTTTACCGGTAAAGCCGAATACTTAACGTTCCACGCTCAACGTCATCAAATTCATAACGTCATTTCGTTTTGGTAGCGTGCGCTGTGCGTGTGTATCTGTAGGAGCTGTTGCTGTAGCTATCGCTGCCGTAGTCGCAATCGCAATCGCTGTCGCTGTCGCTGCATCACTTACGCCGTATATTTGCGTCTTGGCCAACTAGTCAGCCGGACTTGCGTTCTTTCGCGTTAGCTGTGCCAATTGGCAGTTCCATACGAAATCAAATACATACATACATATACATATATAAATACATATTATAAATATATTGTGCCAGAATTTTTGGTTGAAAAAAAAAAAAAAGCGAGAAACCCGCAAAAATTTCGTCATCAAATTTTTGCTGTCGACAGTGCGCGCTAAAAGTAAATACATATAAAACGCATACATACACACACATATATATATACACACTCACACACACACACACACACACATACAAAGGCTGCAGCGGCCATAAAGTGTTCAGTGCTCTGCTTCAGCTCAGCTAAAGCGACACATTTAATGCTTGAAAAGCTAAAGCACAACAACAACAACAACAAGAGCAGTAGCAACGGCAAAAATCACTAAGCTGTTTGCCAAATACGCGAGAGTGAAAAAAAAAAGCAAAAGGCAAAAAACAACAACAACAACAACAAAAAACCTCAAACATAAAAATCATAATAATAATAATAAAAAAAAAACGCCTTTGCCGGGTCAAAAGTCACATAAAATACTTATAAAAGTGCACACATAAGGATTACAGGAGCAGCCAAAAAGAAGAAGCAGAAGAAGTAACAGAAAAGAAGAAGAATAAGAAGAAGAATCTACAACAACAACAGAATGTCACGGATCGTTTTTGTATTTCTGGCAGCCATCTTAGCAGGTAAGCTGAACTCAAACTCAGTTAAGAGCGCGAAGTTTCGGAGATGATATCACGAGGCAACGAGGTTTATTTTTAAGCACTGATTGATACACACACACACACATGCATAGACACAATATGCATGTGCCCGTATGTGGGTGTGTGTGTGTCACTTTTTTTTATAGAAAACTTGTTCGCTAGTAAATTCTATATAAAATATCTAGTTGGCGCATTGTAAAAATATTTCAAATATGATTGATTAACATTGAAGTGAAAATTATTAGAAAAAGCTGTTCATATCGTTCAGTAGCGTTCCGTGTCACGCGTGAGTTTATTTGTACAGTTTGGCGGTTGTTTTTTGTTTTTTTTTTATTGTGACACAGATTATTTTGGGATACTTTGCCCGATTGCGCATGCTCGTAGGCTCCATAGCCGAAAGACTTCGGCCGTAAGTGACGAAGCATCATCAGGCGAATGCCCTGTGACCTTTGGTGAGCAACAGCTTGAGCTTCGTTGTCGTACGCTTCGCTTTTAAGCCAGAAAGGTCAAATGTACCCAAGTAACTCGGCTTTTAATGAAGCCATTGTATGGCGAGTTGTCTGCTTACTTGACTCTTTGGCAATAATTAATGTTAGCAATATCAGTCATGGAAGTTTCTAAAAGGTTTTCATTATCTATTTAAAAAGAGAAATTCGATATATTAGACTTGTGGAAATTAGCTTATTAATTATTTTTGTTTGATTAAAAACTTGATTTTAATATTTTTTCTTAAATTTCTAATTCAATTTTTTTTTTTAATTTCCAAAAAAAAAAAAAAAAGAATTTAATCATTTTGAAGTAAAGATTAGATACAAAAAGTCTTTCTTGATATTTTTATTACATGCTTGTTTATACTTCATAAATTTTAATTATCTTTGAAATTCTATGCTCTCTTCCTTTAGCTTCTCAAATTTTTACATGATTAGATAATCTTATATTATACTTTATTCGTTTTACTTTCTAAAATTCTAATTCAATTTGAATTTTTATGCGCGCTCTTCCTTCATCTTCTCAGTTTCTTTTCAAGAAATTTAAACTCTTTTTTATGTTTTTTTTTTTTTCAATTTCTTTTTAACAAATTCTTGAATTTTTAATATTTTTTTTCTTTTGAGTCTAATTTCTAATTATGCGGGTCTTTAAGAACATGTTTTTTCTTTCCCACATAAATCACCTAAGCTGTAATTTACCTTTCTGTTATTATTATTATTTTGTTTTTTTTTTTTTTTTCATTTCTTCTGAGTAGCTTGCATGTTGAGCCACAAATCTTCAATATTCTGTTCGTAATGAAAGGCTCAAAGAGTTATGTGTACAATAAAGGTGCTCATGATACATCCTAGCAATAAAAAGACGAAAGCCTCTTCCTCTTCACTCACAATTCTGCCTTATGTGTATGTATGTGTGTGTGTGTGTGTGCCTTAAAGGGCCCCATCTACAGTTGGCTGGGTTAAATTTACAACTTGCCAGCGCCTAGCAGCCTATTTAATTAAAATCCTTCAATGTTTTTCAGTTTTTCCCTTATTTTTTTTTGCGTTTTCGGTTTGCTTCTTATTACGCCACACAAAATTTTGTGAGCCCATGCAGCGAGGGCCGCACATGGCGGCTCCCATTCTCATTAGCTGAAAAGAAGCTGCTGCTGCTGCTGCTGCTGTTGATGCTATTTATGCTGCTGCTGCTGCTGCTGCTGCTGCTGCCTAACAACATTAACAGAGTCGGGCGGCATATGAAGCAGCAGTAGCAGCAGCAGCAGCTGTCTCATTACAGTTAACCCCCATCCCATCCTTAGGTCCTGCCACCCCTCCCCGAACCACACGCTTCACACTCGCTCAAGGCAAAAAACCCCCATGAAACACACGAACATGACGTGACTTTAAGACAGACACTTTTTGTTCACGTCGTGCTTAGCCTCTGCCGCAGGCAAAACCTTTCAAATGGCGCCCAACGTGTGTCGAAAGCTGACAACTCCCATTGCCTACCACCTACCACCTACCCCAACGTCAACCTTCCCATCCCTTTAGTCCGCAGCCTTGCAAATTGTATGCAAAGCAAAAAATCTGACATAAAAACAAGCCAAAAAATGCAACAGCTAAAGCTTCTGATTCACATTCTGATTCGGTTTCAGTTGCTGCTGCTGCTGCTGCTGCTGCTGCTGCTGCAACTTGATGCAGCTTAACGCAATGCAGCCGCTGCTCTCTGGCACTTTACACTGAATACTTTAACATTGTTTTGTTGCTTTCTCTACGTTCCGTTTTTTTTTTATAGCCAAAGCGCACATCAGAGCTGGCATCTTGTAATTATAAATGTTTAATGGGCTGCTGGACGCAGTTCTATAGAGAAAGAGAGAGAGAGAGAGAGATAGTGGGCGAGCGTGTGTGTCCAGACTGTAATTTTTTTATAGCCCATCTTTTCTTTAGAAAAACTTGCTGCATACGCGGCGTATTAGTTATGGCATAAAATAACCAAATGTCAAATGCAAAAACAAAAAACTGCTTGCAGCTTATGCATTTTAATGGCCGCAAATTGAGGCACGCCTCTGGCTCTCCCCCTCACTCAGTCTCTCTCTCTCTCTCTGCTTATATCTTTCAGTTTCTATAATAAATAAAATAGCAAACAAAAAGCATGCATAGAAATAAATATTTGAAATTTTGGTTTCGCAATGCAAAACGGCTGCATTTGTTCAGCTACTGTTTTTGGCAGCCAGGCTGAGATGACTCTTGCATGCATTACTTGATAAGTGTGTGTGTGTATGTGTATGTGTGTGTGTGTGTGTGTGTAAATTGATATCGATATTGCTTTAAAGATATGATTTACCCAGCATGAACATTAATGGTGCAACTTTGCAAGTAATTGAAACTTGCGGAAGACCAAAAAGAAAGTTTGAAGAAAAATAAATTTAATTAAATATATACATGGATTCTTATAGGTAAAGTTTTTTGGCCTTTTTTTGTGATTAAAAAAAAATATTAAAGAAAGGAAAAATGTAGTTAATAAAATGCTTTATTAATTATTTTATTTTATTTTAAAATATTTTATTTTATTTATTTATTTATTATTTATTTCATTACTATTATTATTATTATTTTGTTACTTTTTATTTATTTTATTTAGTAAAATCCTTAATTATTTTACAAGAAAATAAATATAATATGCAGTGCACTTTATTTAAAATTATAAAATATAATTGTATTAAAAATATTTATTAAAATATTATCAACTTTTAAATAAATAAATAATCTACACTAGATATTGCTAAATATTGAAAAAAAAATATATGAATAAAAAATAATTCCATTAAAATTAATTATAATAAAATATATATAACAAATAAAATACAAATAAACAGAAATAAAATTTCATTAATAGTAATAAGAATAAAATTTCGTATAAAGATCTTCAAAATAAATATAAATTAGTTTATGCTAATAAATTAATAATAATAATTTTAAAATGAAATACAATTCTATTTTATCTAAGCACCATTTATTAAATTATTTATATTTATCAAATATATTATTGATCCATCATTCAAAATATATATTTTTGTTCTAGATTAATTGAATATTTATCTACATAGTTTATTTACAACTTTTGATTTCTTGCACTATATATGATAGCGTATTTATATAGTCAATGCAGCTTGTCTAGCATATTCTGTTAGCATTTCATCGTATGGTAATTGCACGTACATGCTGCATATAAGAAGCAGCACGACTGAGAGACAGAATTCTCATTCATATTCATAACATCCTCGTTTCGTTAGAGTTTTTGCCGTGCTTGGACTTGGACTCGACGTATTTTTTTTCGTTTTCTTCTGCTTCTGTTTTTTATCGAGCTTAGAAAACAAAAATTTTTGTAACTGAAACTGAAACTGGGCAAGTTGAGCCAAATGCTGTTGGCCCAAAGCAATTCGCAGGTGAATGGGCTCAAGACAAAGGCTTAAGCGCGCCTCCAGCTACGCAGCGAGCAGAGTTTGCCCAGATACTTGTTCTTAACTTTTTTTTTGTTTCCTTTGCTGCTGTTGGTGCTGTTGCTGCTTTTGCTTTATTCAATTTCCGCTTTTTAATTGCTTGCCGCCCGCTTTATCAGTTTTTTTTTTTTTTTTTGTATTTTTTTTTTGACGCCTTTAAATTTGCAGCTCATTTTGTCGGTTGCTTTGGGATGCCTTCGGTCAGATTGGCAGCTCTCTATTGATTTTCTCTTTCGAATTCACTCACACAAATTTGCGGATTATGTGGCACAAATTGGTGTCGTTTTCCCTTTTTAGGCATTTTCCCTGTCATTTTGAGCGCATTAGCGGCAAGCGGCGGTTTTTTTTTTGTGTGTGGCAAATAAAATAAACAAATTCATGACTAATTTGCTGCAAAATGACGGAACAATGTCAGCAGCAGCAGCAACAACAATTCTGAAAGACAACTTTTTTTAACATGCATAAAATGCAGCTTTGTGTACCGCTTTATATGTCACTGTGTCGATGTGTGTGTGTGTGTGTGTGTGTGTGTGTGTGGCACAGGAAGTTGGCAATGGTTTGAGCCATGTTGAAATTTTTGGGCAAAATGCACATACAGATCGTTGGGTAGCAGCTAGAAGCGAAAGAGTAAGAGAGAGAGAGAGAGGGAGATAGAAGTATGTGGTGCGATATTGACAAAGCGTATGCCAGGCAAATTAAATATAATAGCAGACACAAGCTACCCTCTTAGTGCAGCACACACATACATACGTATGTATGTATGTATGTATGTAACAAACAATGAAACATTTGCGAGACAATAAAGAAAAGTTGAGAGCTTATAGAGAAGTTTGTCAAATGGTGTGCGTGTGTGCGCGTGTGTGTGTGTGTGTGTTAGCTTGTACTTCCTTAAGTAGAGCACAGTTTACAGTTGACAGCTTACAGTGAGACAAAGTTTTGATCGATTTGTACGCATTGTCTATATGAGCACGTACAGGAGTACTTTGAATGAAGTTACAGTTAAGTAGTACATCCATCGACTGATGAGCGAAATATAAAAGCTAATTTACAGTTGGAACTGTAGTCAATATATATTTATAGCAAGTCTAATTGAGAGTGGATTGGCTAAGCGTTGTAGTTGGAGTTGTTCGAGTAGTTTATAATTCTTATAGGTAATATTTTTACTAGTTTTATCAAAGCTTTTATTCTTTTGACTAAATTTATATTAATTATAGACTAACTATGTAAGTTAGTTAGCAAGTTTTAGTAGAAATGCTGAATATAATTATTTTTGTTTGCTAATAAATTTCTTATAATATATAAAATATAAATATAAAAATTTAATATATTTCTTATAATATATAAAAATCTTTAATCTAGTCATATATATTAAAATTAATAAATAAAATAAATTAATAATATATTTCTACTCATAATACTTAACTTTAAAATGTTTCGAGCGAGTACTCAAGACAGCACTCACATTTCTCTGCACTCATACTCACAGTAGTCTAGCGTAATTTATAATCGAAAAAACTACTGAATAGTATTCATAATAAATATAAAATCCTGCTAATACTCATTATACTCACTCACTTCAATGAGTATTCCTAACTACTCGATAGGTGTGTATTATGAGTATTCAAAATACCTAACTACTGCAAAAGTCAGTCCTAATACTGATTAGGAGTATTAGGAGTATTATTCATTTGTACTACATCTATAATGTATTTGAACTGCAGTCTCTTATGCTCATGCGCACATTGAGTTTATCTTTTGACTGCTCTTACTTGAAGCTCTGCCCAATCTAACATGGAATACGGAATAGTGCCTTAAGTAAAGTTGATTTAAGTCAACCTAGACACATATTCACATATACATGATCTGAATCAGCTTCCATTATCACATATACTATATACACTTCTCATATGACGACCTATATTCTATTCCTGTATGCACTTATACACTTGATACGAACAATAAATACAGCGTATGCATATAATATAAAAATAGTATGAGAATATATATCAATGATTCACTAGCTCATATTCGATTCACGATTCAAGTCCAGTTGCCGCTCGTAATTAGTCACGCACGTCGCTCTCTCTCTCTCTCTCTCTCGGGTAGTTATTGGCTAGAAGTTTTTCATTTGGCAAACGGCATAATAAGAAAAAAAAATAAAAAATACTGTTGTTTAGTCATGGATACAGTCTGTGTTTTCAGTTTGAATACATTCACATTCGCCATTCACAATCGAACACAATTGATTGTATTTGTTTGTGCTATTTTGTGTGTGTGTATGAGTGTGTGTGTGTGTAAGTTGGCTTTGATTTAGGCCACGTTTACCTGATAACACAATGCACCTGTGCAGCACAACAATTTGTAATTTCCATTATTGTTGGACGCTTCTCGTTTTTGGGGCAGACACACACACACACACACACACACACAAACACACGCACACATATATATATTTGACATATTTGTGTACATTGATTTTGTTGTGGTCGCATTGGGTAAATGCGATTAGATAAGCTTTCTGCTAGTGGAGCTCTTATCAATATCAACATTTTGTGTAGCACGCACACACTCGCACACACACACACACACACGCACACACACGCATTCATTTGTTATGTGCTGGCAGGTTACAGATAAGGCCACTTTATTGTGTCATATATATGCGTCTATCTGGTCATATCTGGCATTATTCATATGTGGCCAATGCAATTTGCTTTGTGTGTTGCAGCACAAAATAGAATTTCAACTTGTCTTCATCTAATCGAACTGCAGCAAAATCTCTCTCTCCCTCTCTCTCTCTCTCTCTCTCTCTCTCTCTCTCTCAGACACACATTGCTAATTAGTTAGTATAAATAATTTCATATTGGCTGGCCAAAATCTCATTTCACAGGCCAAGTTATGGCACATTTGATTTGGCAAGCTGCTTAAAAATGTAATTAAATTTTAATAAAAGCCCACAATAGCAGCCGCTTGCCACATGCCACATGCCACTTGATGCTATTGTACAAATGTCAAATTGATTAAATTTTAATCAATATTGACAATTTTATTATTATTATTTTTCTATCTATTCTGTGACATGACTTGCTAAATGAATCATTCAGTCCTACAATCCCATAGCCGGACAGCGAGCTCAACTATATAGATAATTGTTATTTCACAATGTGGGCATGGCTTGTGGCAATGACATGCAGCATGGCTGCGAATGCATTTTTGGCATATTATAACATAATTAGATGTACAATTTTAATTAAAATTACATGCTCAAATGAGCATATATGCATTAGAGTCCGGCTGCCCCGCTGACTCGCTGCCCCGCTGTCTCCGCATATCTTTTGAGCCCTGTTTACCTCTGTCTGCCCGAATGCAAAATAATTGAAAATAATGCAAGTGCAATGCTGTGAATTATAATTAATAATTATTTCAAAACCAAATGCATTTGTCCAAACAATGAATGGCAGAGATAATAAGTATTACAATTGTGCAAATAACCAAACATAACTTAAAATAAATATTAATAATTTTATGAAAAAAAAAAATAATAATAATATATAAAAAAATAAATAAAAAAGAGTTGGTTAGTTCTCTATAATCCCTAGTAATTAATTTAATTATTGTATATAATAATAAATGCTCGCATGTCTGCATAGCTGACCTACTAATGAAATGAATTTATAGGGCGCAATCAATATGAATTAAAGTTATCTAGTAAATGAATTTATTTAAAGCTAAAAATACAAATAATGAATATAATAATCAATATTGAATGCTGAGCAATGAGTAATGCAACAAATCGCATTAAAAATTGTTTAAAATAATAAATAATGAAAGATGAATCATAAATTGGGCTATATAAATAAAATGTATTATTTATATAAATAAATAATGAATAATTAATAATAATAATAATAATAATAATAATATATACTTATATATATATATATGATAAATAATGACTTATAACTAAACTAAATGAATAATAAATAACAAATTAAATAATTTATTAAACCAACTTCAAATATAAGCTCTTACAGTACAAAAGATAATTTAAGTTAAAGTAAAAACTGACAAATAGATGTTGCCCAATTACATTTTCTTTTCTAAGGAAAAGAAAAAAAAAAAACTTTCGGTAAAACGTGTTCTTGAGCTTTGCAACACATTTCCACATACAGCTTATGTATCCATATATATATATATATATATATATATATATATATATATATATATATATATATCATATCACACCTTCTTCAGTTCTGTAGTTTGTAGTTGCTAGGTATGCAACCGCAGCTTGGATCGCCCTGTTCAAAGTTCAAAGACTCTCCCTGCCTCTCTCGCTCTCTCTTTTGGTTCTTCTCACTCTCGCCCTTTAAGAGTTATGGCATGTTCGTCTTTAGTATATTTTATTATATTTTATTTTTCTGTTCAGCCTCACCCAAGCACATGTTTACAACTTGTACGCGAACAAAGCTTCTGCTTGGCTCCTCTCTCCCGCCAGCTGCTTGCTATCTTTCATATCTAAATGCTAAACTTTTGTGTAGCTCATAGCTACACACACACACACACACACACGCACATACGTATACTACTGAGTCAAACAGTTGCCAAGTTGTTGCTCACGAACCGGTTCCACGATTCTGCTCGACTAGTTTCCATTTTTGTTCATTATAAGTTGGTGCTTGTTCTCTCTCTTTCTACAACTTCTTGTGTTTCTTCTGCTGTCGCTTCTTCATGTTATTTCTTAACATTTCTAAAGCTATTTTCAGTTGTGGTTTCTTGATTTTTTTTTATTTTACATTTTCAGTTAAAGTTTTTTTTTTTTTTTTTTTTTTAATTTGCCACAAAATGTTATTAGACCTATATTTCGTTTGTTCGCTGTGAAGCGTGAAAAGCGTAGCAGAAGCACGCACACATGCGCAATGATTGCCACACCAGACAGCTGCATGTGTGTGAGTGTGTGTGTGTGTGAGTGTTAATCATTTTAACTGTTATTGCTATTGCTCTGTATTGTTGCAGCACTTATTATTATTACTGTCCATTATGTTTTGTTATTTTTCCATATATATATATATGCAAGTATTTTTTCAAGCTCTATGCAACTCACTCTATTTGTTCTATGGGTGTTGCCACCGTCTATCAAGAGAGAGAGAGGGAGAGCGAACGTGTGAGCGAGCACGCTTGAAATTGTTAAAAGTTAATTATTTGTGTTTGTATTGCTTGCACGTTGTATTTGTACAACTTTTTCGATGTTGTGTGAGTGTGTATGTTTGTTTTTTTCTGTTCTGTTTCGACTTTTTTTGGTTTCTGTGCGACTTTTGGTACAAAATAAAAAAACGAGAAAACAAAAAATAAGAGAAAACCCAAACCAGCAGGGAGTCAATTTCAAAGTTTCGACAGTTTGGACAGCCGCATACACACTTGTATTTCATGCACTGTAAATCAAATTACAATCGGGTATATTTGTTGTAGAGTAGTCAAGAAAGCTTCTAAGATATAGAATAAAGTTTGAAGATATTATGAAGATATATTTTTTTTTATTTCCTGATGTCATTTTTATGTCATCTTGATGTTGTGTTCTATATTAATATACATCATTTAATAATTTAAAAAAATATATATATAAATATATATAATGTCAAATGTTTCAATTAGACTTCTATTGTGATCTGTCATAGATCAAAAGAGATTAACAATATAGTATATAATTTCGATTCAACTGAGACCTAAAATTCTATGGATACCTCATATTTTTATAATTCTCTAATTTCACTTAAATTTTGAACTGTCTAACAGCGCATTATACTGTTCATTAAGCTCGTCTCTAATGAACTTACTTGCTATTATTATTTTATATATAGATATTTGTGTACACTATGCTGTAACCCATTTCCCAAACATGACCCGACTCTGACCGACACACAGACATTTTTTGTTTGTTGGCTATTTATCCAGTTATTGTGCTCTTTTTTTCCTCTCACTCTTCTTCTTTAACACACATTGAGAGAGAGAGAGAGAGAGAGAGAGGGAGGCAGACACGTAGACAACTAAAATACATCCACATAATTAAAACCTTTGTAACTGGCACTTGAGCTGCGGCTGTGGACTCAACAGCTAATGTCTAAATTGTTGGGATCGCTGTTTGTCCTGCAATTAAAGGGACGGTGACAATTTTGCTATGACATGACAGCAGCTCGTTAACTCTCGCTTCCACACACACACATACACAGAGGCAGACACAAAAATTGACAATTTAGCACCAGCTCGGACAGCGTGTCGAGTGATTGGTATGGGATAGGGGCTTGTGGAGCAAAGGGGTTTAAGGGTTGCAACTGCAAAAACTGAGCATGTCCAGCCGCTACAATCAGTGCAATCTCAGCGCCTTCGAGTCGAGCCGAGAGACTGGGCCAATGTTTAATTTGATAAATGTGCCAGGTTCGTGCGAGAAAACAGTTGTCAGCTGGCGTGTTGCTGCCACAGCTACTGCCCCAGCCGCAGCCACTGGGCATAGGCTACTGCCACTGGTGCTGCTGCCACTGCTGCTGCTGCTGCTGCTGTTGGTGTCGCACTTACTCATTTATTGGCCAGACAATGAGCCCAGTTGTTCATTAGCAAAATGTCTGGCTGGCTGAGAGTGAACGACTTTTGCTTCGACAGCAACTCTGGCTCGCTCGCTTGCTCTACCACCCCCCCCTCCCCCTCACGTCTACCATGTCAATTTTCTCATCAATGTGCCGCTCGTTCAGATTAGGATTGATGTGGGCATATTAACATGCCTGACACTTTGCATGCAATTTTGAAGTGTTTGGAAAATTGTGCAAAATAAATGAAATGAGGTGGAAACTGGCTTGGCTAATGGAAGTTGCAGTTGCATCAGGCTAATGAAGTCAATTAGAAAAGACAGCAAATAGACAAAGAGTTGAATTTTGGCAGCAATTGAGAGAGAATTTGAATTGCTAATAAGAGAACGTTGGAAATGGATCACAAAAGATCTTTTATGAATATGTGACAAAATGGGAAATTGAAAATTTAAGAGAAGAAGAGAGCTAAACAGACTGAATATGAAACAGGGAATATAATGAAAATGGAATAAACTTAAAAGCGAAGCATAATAAATGGTTAGTTATAAGAATACGCATTTAAATAGAATATACTTAGTGAAACAAGTGCAAACGAAATTGCTGCTAATAAGAGAACGCTGGAAGTGAATCATAAAAGATCTATTATGAAAATGGGACACAGTGGGAATAGAGAAGAAGAGAGCTAAACAGACTGAAAATGAAACAAGGTACATAATGAAAATGGAATAAACTTAAAAGCGAAGCGTAATAAATGACTGGTTTTAAGAACACGCGTTGAATATTCTTAGTGAAACAAGTGGAAACGAAACAGAGAAAAACTTAATGTGTGTGTGCTTGGCTTACAAATGCATGAAGATTTCAATCAGCTCACTCAACACATTTGTGTTTTCCGTTAGTTTTTTTTTTCCCCTTGTCAAAATACGCAAAATGTGCATTAAGTAAACCCTTTCTCAACGCCTTATACCTTATCAAACCTTGTGGGTTTGTCGGCTCGACGTCAGCAAACGTAAAGCCCAAAGCCAATCAGAAAATCTGCTGTGCGTGACTAGTCCAATACATTCCAAATGCAAATGCCAAAACTGACCAGACCCGGGAAACAGTGAAAACTCGTGGCCATAAAATAACAAAAACAAAAAAAAAAGAGTTTATTTTCCCCCTGCCTCACTTGAAATACAAAACATTAGAGCCTAAACGAGCAATAGTAGAGTAAACTTTCAAAGAAATACGTATAAAGTACATAGAATTAAAATTAAATTTAAATAAATTTCACGAGGCACGCACGCCGAGATAGAGAGAGAGAGAGAGAGAGATAGAGTGTGAGCGGGTGAGATTTTCCCTGACATAGACATACGATTTTTTATTCTACGAAAAAGGTGAAGAGTATATAGAGAGGGAGCAGGAGAGAGGGGAGGCCTTTTGTATTTTTTATGTAATTACTTTCTAAGTGAGCGAGTGCGTGAGTCAGGCAAGAAAGTTTTTTAGCTTTATGGCATTGTGTGTTTTATGTTTATTTTGCTTTATTATAAGCCTGGCAGCAAACAGCTGAAAGTTTTCTAGCCCCGGAATGCCGCTCTTAACTTATCGCATACTAAATATATATACATACATATATATATATATATATATATATATGTATATGTATATACTTTTAAGGCCAGACAAGCATATGCTGATAGTGTCGGTCGACCCTCGGCGAAACGGTCAGCTCTGTTACCAACCTGCAAATAAACAAAATAACAAAATAAAAGCGAAATAGTTTAGAGCGTGAAAATGTGCTGCTAAAAACTATTTAAGCTCACTCGCTGATTAATTAGCTCTGGGCGTGGCAAAAGATAAAATATAACTAATTAAGCCTGCAACGTATAAATTATGTAATTCTTAGATAGATAAATATATTTATAGTCGTGGCGAAAGAAACCTTTAGCAGAGCACTGTTGGCAGATTATGAGAAATTCATGGATATAATTTATATTTAACATAATTTCTATTTCTATTATATTATTTAGTTTTTATGTTTTGTTAAACAAATTATCTTATCTACATTGATGGTAATTCTAACAGCTATTGCAAGCTCACACTTGTGTGTGCTTGGCAACTTTTAATTAAGTTAATTCTCTTCATCTGCACTTCCTCAACTACAAAGTTTTCACAGAGCAACGCTTAAATAACAGAAATCGATCCAAGGCTTTAGTCTCAGAAACTATTTCCATGGTTTAACTATTGGAAATATTTCAGCTACTCTAAGGTATGCGTTGCTGTAGCACACTTCACACCTAACTTTGTTGATCCAAGAGTTTTTCAATTGCTTCGCCATTTCCACTTGCAAGCTTAGCGCCTAAGTGCTCAGCAATTTTAATTGCTTTAATATGAATTTGAGACGTCAATTTCATTTTCATTTCACATTTCATTTATTGCTGTTGCCCTTCAAGCACTTTCACTTCATAGAATCGCACTCACAGTCAGTTCTCATATTTCTGTAGCTCAAAGCGCAACGGTTTATCATCTAACTAATTTCAGCATTTAATTAAGTAATTAAACGTAGAAAATTAACATGCACAATAAAGGAGACCAGACCCAGACAAAAAAAATAAAAAAAGAGGTAGAAAAAGCATAAAAAAGCTCTTCAAAAACATATAAAATACAGAAAAACTTTCACCTCAACTCAGACGTAAAGAGAGAGAGAGAGAGATAGACTTTTACAGCGTGAGGCTTTTTTGTTGGGCTTGAGTTTTGTTGTGGAAATTACATAAAAATATTAAATAATAAAAGCGAGTAAACAACAATGCGACAATCTGCTGGCAACAACTGCAAAAGCGAACATTCAGCAAAGCAAACAAACAAACTGAATCAACATTTACAACAATTTCGCCGAGCAGACAATGAGGGCAGCGCAAATAAAAGTAATTAAAATGTTTACAAATTAAATACATTAAATGCAAATTAAGTGCAGCTAAAGCGATTTTCTTTCTTTTTAATATTAAAAAAAAAATTGTTGTTTTTTTTTTTTTTAATTTTCCCACTTTTTCATTTGGTTTTATTGCCCGGCGGCCTCTTTAAAATTTATTGCAGAAGTCAACATATGGCAAACATTTAATGTGCGTTACCCAATTTGAATTGTCTTTTCATTAAGAATTATTATTTAGATTAATTGTATTTGTTTGCGCATCACTTTTTTATTATTATTTTTAATTTTGTAATTATGCATAGCAAATGCGCTTGTCATAATAAAATAGTAATATGCTAATAATAAAACGAATAATTGAAAAATGATTTCATAATCAAATTATGAAAATTATTTAACACATTTTGCTGGACAACATAAATATGTCCAAACATATATGTTAATATATTTGTATATATATTTATAGATATTTATCATTACCACAATGCAATGAACGAATTATTTTGTAAATTCGTGAAGAGATTGCCGAGCAAATTTTATTAAAAATATAATTGTTCAATGCATAACAATGCAAATGCGGAATGTGGCCCAACTTAATTAGGCACCAAATTGGGATTTGGTCGCAAATATTTGCCAAAAATATGCGCAATGCACAATTTGCCAATAATTTTAATTGTGCTTGTAAATGGGGCTTTAAATTTCTACCAAAGCAGTGATTAAGTTTTCGAATGTGCTATGGAATGTTGGGGGTTTCGTTATCGTATGCTAGTTTAGCTTTTTTTCAAGGCAAAATTAACGAGAAAATTATTAGAAAGAAAATATAAATTTATTTAAAATATATATATATATATTTTTTTTTAATTTAATAAATTATGTTTATGCTTGTATCTTACTATTTATGAAATTTGATAAAAACAATTAATAATTTTTGCTTCAATTTAAATTTAATAAAAAAAATATTGGTTAAAAATTGCACAAGAACAAAAAATTCTAAATTAAATTAAATTTAAAATATTTAATGTTATATACATATATGCATATATTTGTATTTTTATTGAAAAAAAAAATTATATATATATTTTATTTATTTATTTTTTTTTTTTAATACATTATCATGTTTAGCAAATTTTAAAAAATATATGAAAATAAAAAAATTTACTTTTTGTTATTAAAAAAAATATGTATTCAAATATATACTTATATTAATTTTATTTAATCTAAAATGTTAGCATAGCATATGTATATTGTACAAAGTTTGCTTTCAAAACAGCTTAACAAGCTATTTCAAATAAGTAACTTAAATGAATTGAAAATAAGATAATATAGCAAATCCCTTAAGCAAGTTTTCTTGTTTTTCCTCGTACGCCGTGCCCTAATGCGCGCTGTGGCAGAGCTCGTGCTATTAGTGTTGCAAAATATATGTATATATATATATGCACTCCACAAGTTGCACGCACACACAGTTGAGGCGCTGTCAAGTCAACAACAACAAGAAGAAACAACAACAACAAACAAACATTCAACTGCGACTCGCAAATGGTTTACAACTTTTCCGCTTAACTAACTTAAAATCGAATAAAGTGAGAGGTGACTCAACTGTTTGGCAAAAAATAAAAAAAAAAACAGTAAAAAAAAAAGACGCCGACTGAGTTGGGGGCCTTGTACATGGACAGCCCTCAGCAAATGGTACTAAGTATCTAAATTCGATTTGGCTGCACTTAAGCGCGCTGCAGTGCGGCGCTTAAAGTTAAAGCGCCAACAAAAAAAAAAAAAAAACAAACTGTAACTACCGACCCACTTTGGCCGCTCAGCCGGCCCACTTGAGTGGGTCAAGTAAAACCTTTTTGTCAGCGATAAAAAATGCGCCAGCTACAGCGGCTGCAACAACAACAACGACTACAGCAACAATAACCACGGCAACCAAGTCCAATTAAACGGTTGCCATTGCCCATAAAGCGACTTACTTGAGGCCCGAACGCGACTTCTGGCAACGAGTTCTCCAAGTGGCTTTTTGGCGGTTTTCTTGGTTTTCCTTGCATTTCTGGTTTCGAATACCCTATGGGCATTGCAAATGCTTAAGACGTGGCATATAGCTGAGGTACTAGCTGAATGGTTTAGAACTAATATAGTTGATAAATTGAAAATTATTTTGTATTTTAGGGATGAGCTGGGATTTAAAAGACTTATCATGAATCTAAAAAAGATTTGAATAACATTATAAATACAAGTTTTTTTCAAAAATTTTGCATTTAACTAGATGACATTTTAATTCTTGTAAAAAATACATCATGCTTATTTCTAAATGTATATACACATGATGGATTGATTATTGCTTTATCAAATATATTTGGCCATTCACAGAGATAACACTTTGATAATGGCCGTAAACCAATGCCAACCAAACTATTTTTAACAAGTCCATAGACAATTTTTATATTTTTATTTTATATTTAAATAAAAGTATTTCTTTAGAAAAATTAAAAATAAATAAATAATAAAAAAATATACAAAAAATAAAATAAAATAAAAATAAGTAAATAATATAATAATAATAATACAAAAATAATTTTTTTTAGCTCTCGTAAATTTATTACAATTTGTGTTAAATAAATAAAATAAAATAATAATACTAATGTATATTTGTTTGCTTCCTAAATTTGTTTAAAAATTCTGTTAATTTTCTTTATAATTATTTTTAAAATTAAAATTTGTATTATATTAAAAAAAAATTCTATATATATTTTGTTTTCCATTCATTAAGTTATCTAAATTGTTCATGATTATTAGCACATTTATTTTACATTATTTATTATTATTAATTTTTAAATACTTTAACTATTTTTGTTTATTTTTAAATACATATTTATAAATTAATTTATTGTTTTCTTTTTTCACATCTATTTATAAACGTATTACTCGAGGGCAACTTTTAGTCGCAACGCTCGCAGCGGCTCGCGACGGCACTTTTACGTGCCTCGATTCTTTGGCTGTTGCCTACGCCGCGCCACGCCCATTTTGGCAGTTTTCATTCTCATAGTTACAACACGACGCTGGCCATAAAAATGCATAAATATTGCGGTCGTTAGTTTGGGTCAACGCCATTAAGTATTTTTTTTTCTCTGCCCCTCTCTCTCTCTCTCTCTCTTTCTCTTTTCGGCAATTTGCCTTTTGTATGCCTCATTCGCCCGCTCGCTCGTCTGAGAGTCAGTTTTTGGCTTCTCATCTCTGGCATTAGTGGAGTTTCCTCGCCTCATAAAAATTGGAATGAATAGAAGAGAGAACTCCACTTTAATTGCCCCTGCATGCAAATTGCGCAATCCACTTGACCACTCGAATATCAAAACCACAAAATCGCTGATATGGGAGCTAACGAATTTCCACTCCCATGCGCATTTCGCTGACATTGAAATTGTCGAATCATATTTATGAATGAAATATATTTCGGGTGATTCACACTGTATACACTCATCGCCATAGTTGAACAATATATTCATGAATACGTGAGGTCCCGGTTCGGGGCTGTGGCTCAATTGCACTAATTGAACATGATTCAGTGAGTGCCCCTACCCAGCTGCCTCCACTCTCTCTCTCTCTCTCTCTGTCTCTCTCTCTTGCTCTTTCGCTCTCTCCCACTCTAGCAAATGTCTCTAATTAAGCTGAATATTCAAATGAGTTGCTATTAAAGTGTTTCTGCCGATGACGTTGCCTTTGGCCTCACAGTGCTGCATGAAATTTGTGATACGCTTAAGTCAAACAGTTTTTGCCATAAATAACCTATTAGCTCCATGCATTTGTGTGTGTGTGTGTGTGTGTGTTTGGGGTTTTGGCTATTGCAGTTCATAACTGAACTAGGAAAATTTTTCCATGGGTGCTAATTACATAATCATGCAATTGAATAGGTGAGAGTTATTTGTTATGATAGCCAAAGGTATATATATATGATAAACAGCTAATTTGTGGCACATACGAAAAGTATGGGAAGTATCATTGTCAACGAGACATGCTGAGGGCAGTACAAAGAAGAAGCGAAAACAAATCAACTTGTAGCTAAGAGCCATTAATTGCATGTGATTAAGGATGAGGAAGTGCAAAGAGAGAGAGAGAGAGAGAGAGATAGAGTGATAGAGAGAGAGGGGAAGAAAACTGGTTTCCCTATATAGAACATTTAATTAGCAGGAAATTGGCTGTAAGCTAATCATTGTAAGTAGTTGAGAATGAGACGGCAAAATGAAGTGCGAAAACTAGTTTCCAGCTGCAGGCAATTACTTGAAGATGGTTAAGGATAAGGTGGAAAAGGAAAGAAGAAGAAAAAAAGCGACAGTAAATATGTAGTTTATGTAGAATGGAATTATGGAATTAAAAAAAAAATTGATAAATAAATAAAAAGAATAATAATAAAATAATAAAATTAATAATCAGAATAGTAAGAAAATACAAATAGTAACAAATAATAATAAAATAATAGTAAAAATAAATAATAAATAATGTTTAAATATAAATAAATTTATAAAAATAATAGAAAGAATATAAATAAAGAGAATATAATAATAATAAATTAATAAAATTATGATTATTAATTTTATTAATTTATTATTATTATATTCTCTTTATAGTTAGAAAATTAAAGTAATAAAAAATAATAAAAATAAAAATAAATAAATAAAATAAAATAATTTAATGTATTTTTATTAATATTTTATATTTAAAGTAAATTGTAAGAAATAATAGAAATAATATAAATAAAGATAATATAATAATAATAAATTAATAATCAATAGAGTTAGAATATAATAGTAAAAATAAAATAATAATAATAAAAAATAACCAATTTAAATTAAATTTAAATTTTACAAATAATTATTTTTATATTTATTAGTTTTTTTTTTTTTAATTAATTCTAACACTAATTCTCTTTCCCTACCTTATTCTCATTCCAGGTAAATAACCCAAAATTGTGTCATCCAGTGAAATGAACTTTTGAAGGCTCACGTAAGCCCTGGCTGTGATCTCATTTCTAGCTGTAGCGTTAAAACTCTCAAGAAATACGCCAAACAATTTATTTATTTGAACCGTGAACTCAGCCAAGCGAAAGTTGTCCATTGCTCGGGAAGAGCCCACAAATCTTTTCTGATGGCTGCAGGGAATTTCGATGCGAGGCACGCCTCGCACTGCCAGCCAATAAATGTCACTTGTTGGTGCGCTACCGGAAAACTATTAAAAAAGAATTATCACCTGGTGTTAGAGAGGGTGCGGGGCAAAAGACGACGAAGAAGCAGAAATAGAAGTAGGCGTCGTGTGCCAACGTTCGGTCTAAATGTGCCGCAATTAGAAGATGCCACGCACTCGAAATGCACAGAGAAAAAAAAGAAAAGAAAGTCTCAGGGAAAGAAATACACAAAAAAAAAAAAAACCCAGTGTAAACAAAACAAATTTTTTGTTTTATTTTTTGTTGACACTTGCGCGTCAAAACGGAAGCAAATTCGTAAACAAAAGAGAAAGAGCGAAAAATGAGAGATTTGAGGAAAAGTTTACGCTTTCATGAATTTGGTATAATTTTGTACGTCATTTTTTTGATTGTTGTTTAAGTTGATGGCGTTGACAGGCTCAAATGCTCGGCCTGTTGACAGCTGTTGGTGCTGTCGCTGCTGCTGCTGCTGCTGCTGCTGCTGCGGGCGTACAATGGGAACGTTTGGCAATGGAACATGCGCACGCTACATATGTACGTGCTACAACATTTGTTTATGCTGCTGCAACGCATGCAACAGCTCAGGCAACGTGCAACGTAAACAATGCGTAGGCAAGGCAGCCAGGCATACAATGTATGTATGTGTGTGTGCCTGAGTGTGTGTGCGTGTGTGTCTGGTTAAAGAACAACAAAAACAATCGCGCGTCCATAATTAAAGCAAAACAAACGCATAAATTGTGGCGGGTGTGTTGAAACGGCAAAGGAAAGGTTAAACCATAAAAACAAAAAAAAAAAAAGAAAAGAAATCAAATCACGAGTGTCTTCAAAGCGAGAGCAACTTGTACAGTAAACACCTTGAAATTGTTGTTCATTAACAGGAAACGTTGTGCGGGCAATTAACACCCCAACACCCTTCCCCCAACGGCCGTTGCTGAAAGCCCAAAAATAGTTGCAACTAAACGAAATGCCATTCAAATGGGATTTACGGCAAGCATTCACTTCACAGAGCCCAATTGCAATTCGATTACAATCAACTGCAATCAATGGCAACAAAAACAACAACAAGTGCAACACACACACACACACACAGGCAAATGTCAATGGCCTTAGTTGAACTGGTATGTGTGTGTGTTTGGGGGGCGTTTTCGTGCGCTTCGATGCGGCTGCCCGCCCTTGTCGAGCCGTCAAATTGTTTTCCGGCTTTTGTTTTTCACTTGGTTTGTTTTTCTTCATTTTTTTTTTTTAAGTTTTTTCTTTCTGTTTGCGGTTTTTGAGTTTTGCTTTGATATGGCAAAAGCGATTTTTTTTTTTTTTTTGTATTTTTGGCTTAAGCGTGTGAGCCTCGAATTGCCATAGCAATGTGTGGTGGGCGTGGCAGAACTGCATTCCATTCTGATTTTCTTTTTGGTCTACTTTGCGCCAAAGCCAAAAAGTTCAATTCAATTTGCTAGCGCCAGAGCTTAAAGACTAAATAAATCCATCAAAAGTCAGCTAATTGAATATTTGTGACAGGTGCGGGGAGGGGGGGATTGATGCTGGGGCAGGGACAGAAGCTTTGGTCGAGTGAAAGCGAGCTGCAAAATCAATTGACTTGCAACGAAAGAGCAGCAATTGAAATCAAATGTTTTGTGGCTTGAATCAAATCCACAAAATATATTGTTTACATTTTTTGTTGTTGTTTTTAGTTGTACATTTTGTTGTTGTTATTTGTTGTTGTATGTGACACTGAAATAACAACATGAAACCAATGACAACAATGAGAGCTAACAAGTGTGTGGCGAGAGAGGAATGTGCTCGATTAGAAGATATCCTAGAAAGAGCAAAGAGAGTGGATAAATTGAGCTGTAATGCTAAAACCTATTTAAAATGTCAAATATTTTATGCTCTTAATGGAAAGTGTTTAGATTATTTATTTATTTATATATTTTATATGGTAGATTTTTTCTGGCTCTAGCTCTTCTAGATTAGAAATGATTCCATTCCATTTCAGAAATATATTTCATAACAATTTGATGAGCAGAGTTGAAGCTATAGAAACATAGTACTAAATACTTAATATTAATATTATTACAGACTAAAAATATTCTTTGTAAAAAGATAGCTAGAAAAATAGCTAAATTTATTTAGTCAGCCCTGATCTCATATATATTTATTCTACTTAAGCCTAACCTACCTTTGTCTCTTCAAAATTTACATAACAAAATTTAATTACTACTAAATTTTATTAATTTAAAATTTAATCACATAATACCCGCTTTTAGCCACATTTCTAATTGGTAACAGGGTATGCCAGTAGCAACATATATTTACCCAGATTATTTTTGTTGGTTTTATTGTCCGTTGTCCAGTCGGGTTTGGTCAGAGCCAAACCACAATCTGTTGCACACATGATTTCATTTTTATTTCCTATTAAAATCACATAAAAATCTAACACAAATACTCGCTACAATAGCAAACAGAACAAAAATATGTCAGGCACTGGAAATTGATTCTAGATTCGCAATTTTTCGTATAAATCCCTCAATAAGCCGCACTCTCCACCTAAATTCGATTTGTGGCCTGTTGTTGCTTTAATTGATATATGTGATTTCCAATTAATATCAAATGCAACTACCAAATGTAGTTCATGTTGTTGCATTCTCATTGTTGTTGTTATTGTTATTGTTGTCTGCATTTGTGGCTTTAGTATCTGGTAAATATTGCCCACAATTGATTAGTTATATATGTGTTATAAATTCATTTGCCAGTTTTTAGCTAGAGTGTCAGAGTGTATTTTGTTGTGCGTGAGTGTAAGTGAGTGTATATGAGTGTGCAAGTGAGTGTCTGTGTGGTTTCATTATTAGCATCAGGCATTCATATTGCAGCTGTTGTAATGCATAAGCTGGCAGCATTAGATTGCTAATTGAAATTCTGTAAGTAAGCTAAACATGTTGTAAAACCAGAACAGAAAGTGTTGAGTAACTGAAGTAAATATTATAAAAAATCTAATAAATATAATACATATAAAAATTAAATAAACAAATACAAAATGAAACATTAATCATACCCAAAAACATTGTCTCTAATGAATTAGCAACAAATTAGCTTAAACATATTAAAGATCAAAGATCTCTAGCTGCAATGCAAGATCAGAAAGTGTTGAGTCTATGAAAGGTTGACTTTGGGAGTATAATAGAAATTTTGATGTAACTTATTAACAATCTAATATCAAATTTAAAATATAATATAAATATAAATATAATATAAATATAAGTATAACAAATTAGCAACAAGTGAGCTTGGACCTGTTGATTACAAATATCTAGCTGTAATGGAGGATATGAAAGGTTTATTAATATGGAGTATAGAAATTTTAATATCAAGCAAATCATACTCAAACATTTAAACTAGCAAATTAACTAAAAGTTAGCTTGGACATATTAAAGAACAAGGATCTCTAGTTATAATGCTAGTTCAGTAAGGGTTTAGTATATGATAGGCTTAAATTTAGAGTATGATAGAAATTTTAATATCCAATAAATTAACATAGATTATATCTAAATATAATGCTAGATTGGAATGGATTGCGCATAGAAATGGCTTGAGATAAATTATTAATATTCAAATATTTTGTTTAACAAATTAGCAACAAGCTATCTTAGATATATTGAAGATCAATGAGCTCTTGTAATGCTAGATCACAATAGATTGAGCATAGAAAAGGCTAAAGTTGACAGCATAATTTAAATTTTAAATTTCATGTATATTTCAGCTAACAAAATATCGACGAGTTAACTTAGACTATTCAAGATCAAATATCTCACACTGCTTACTTCAACAAACAAAAAAAAAAGATAATTTCATTTGAATAGATCGTTAATATCTACCTATCATCACCTTAACATTCTCTAGCCTCTATAGTTTGCCCTCTGCAACAAATGCATTCTTCGATTACCTGAACTGATCTCAGCTGCATTCTTTATAGCTAGCTAGCAATTCCTCGAAGCACTCTTGATTAAACATTGTGCACTTCTTTTTTTTCTATTTTCATTGATCAGCGCCTCTTGGGCCATTGATAATCCCTTCATCTCTGTTGCCAGGCTGTCGTAGCTAAAAATACAATGAATTGTGCACATCCGTACGTCCGCCCACCCGTTCGCTCCATTACTATGAAATCAAAAGCATCTTAAGCTGTAGCATTTGCCAGCCGTTAAGCTTCCAAGTATAAACATGCCACATACTGTAGAGAGACTTCAGTTGCTTTGCTCTGCAGGCGGCAGCCTCCATCTGGCGGTGCTTGCAACCAATTTGTTGCCCCTTTGTGTTCATTATTCTTCATTATTTGTATTTTGATTGTGTTTTTCATTATTTTCTTTTTATTTTTTTTTTTATTTTTTCATTGTTGTTATTGTGCCCCACTCTGCCTCTGCAGCGAAGGGCTGCTTCTAGAGTTGTATATTTATTGATCGAAGGCTTGGTTACACATTCGAGAGGCATGCCACTTGGCTGTTGCAACAAGCTGACTTGCATATTGCCAAACTATTTATTATGCCCTAATTAGTCATCTAGCTAGCAGATCTAGGAGAGGGCGTACGAGTGTGACAATTGTATATAGCATATACATATGTGTCCCAAGCTCTATCTCTGTTGTCTGTTAAGCGCGCTGAGCACACGCCCCGGCTCTTATCAGACGTCAGCCTCAACGTCAGTCTCCGTTAACAGTTCCGCTCTGGAACTGCCGGAATTGTTGCATCGATAGACAGACACAGCGGGGGCACAGGCTGGAATTCTCATAGTACTCAGGCTACCCTCTCTCTCTCTCTCTCTCTGTCTCTTTCACTCTGTTGCTCTGGTATGTTTCATTTGTTTCACAAGTGGCTTCAAGTGCTGCTGCTCCTCCTGCTGCTGCTGCTGCTGCTCCTCCTGCTGCTGCTGCTGCTCTCCCTGCTGCTGCTGCTGGTATTACTTCTGCTTCTTATGCTGTTGTAGAGTTGTTGTATTTGTATTCTGTTTATGCATCTTTGTCGTCTGCCGTTGCATAGTTTCGTTCGCTTTGTTTACCCATCAATGAGAGCTGACAAGAAACATGCGACGACGCCCACAACAAACGAGCATCCAGTTGTGATTGTTTTTGTTCTCAGCTCTAGTTGTTGTTGTTGTTGTTGTTGTTATTGTGGTAACTCAGCTGCCAGCTCAATTTAATTTGCTTTAACATTCATTCCTGTTTACTTCTGTGAACCACACTCTGTTCAGTTTAATACTCGTTTCGTTTCTTTTTTTTTTATTTCTTTTTATGAATATGTTTATAAAATATATCCGTTTTGATTTGACAGCACGCTGATTGAAATGGGTTAACAAGATTCATTAGTTCGTTTTGCATTATTCAGAAATCAATTGAACTCCATGCGCTCAATCAACAAAAGTTGTTTCAAGCAAAGGAAGCAGCAGCAGCAGCAGCAGACTGTGAATGATATAGGTAAGAGAATTTATGGCAGTGTTGGCAACATTTTTGAAAAATTAAAAAAGAAATGATTCAAGAATTTTTATTAAAAGTAATTTCTATAATTAAAATTCAAACTCTCGATAAACTCAAAAGTGTTGAATGAGAAAATCTTTCAAATATGCATTAGTATTAGATCAAAATATTTGGGAACTCGAATTGAAAAATGAAAATTAAGTTTAGTAAAATCTTAGAGAAGGATGAGAAAGGAAATTAATCTTTTATGAATTTTATTCTAGCTCTATAATTTTTTGTCAGAATTTTGATTCACAAAAATATTATAATAATAAAATGTTATATAACATTTTTATTAAATTTTTCAAATATTTTATTTAGAATAATTTTTGAAATCCTCAGCATTAAATAAGATTCTCTATAAAAAAAAATATTTAAAAAAAAACTTTAGAAAAAAATCAAACAAAATGATCAGTAATTTTCCTTATAAATCCCAACAAAATCAACTTGAAGCAATTATTCCAAACCCCAAACACTTCAATCAGCGTTCTCTATCATTAACTTCCAATTCTTAAAACTG
The DNA here is from genome assembly GCA_035047405.1 of Drosophila stalkeri. Classification (NCBI taxonomy): domain Eukaryota; kingdom Metazoa; phylum Arthropoda; class Insecta; order Diptera; family Drosophilidae; genus Drosophila; species Drosophila stalkeri. The sequence goes on from JAWNPR010000039.1 coordinate 12,114,919, forward strand.
AAGCAAAGAAGCCCAATAAAAAAGTATCGCGCTAGATGACTAATCAAATTCTTTGCTCAACGCACAAATACAAGCGATTCTTGATTATAGAACAGAAAAAAACGAAAGAAATTGCCTTGTCAGAGTTTTTTTTATTCAGGCACACAAAGTACAGTTAAACCAAACCCCAAATTCCGGTCAAATTGAGTTCAAGTTCTTTATTTACGCTTTCCCAAAAAAAAAAAAAAATTACAAAGAAAAAAACAGCAAAAGACAAAAACAACAAACGAAAATATAATTGTGTTCATTTGCTTTATTTGCTTGCGTGAGTTCATAATTAAAACATTTCTTTCAATATTTCTTTAAAAAAAATTTTTTTGAAACAAGATTACAAAAAAAAAACAAAATCAACAAGAAACGTGCAAGGTTCAAACTAGTTACGCCCAATGCAGCAACAACTTGGGCGGAAAAACCAAGTTAATTGTTTGGGAAGCAACAAAAAAAATAAAAAAAAAAAACAACAGCAATTGCGCAAAAAAAAAAAAACAACAATAATAAAGCAAAGCAAAAAGGTAAAATACGCTGCATAATAATTATGAGAAAATATAAAAGTAACTAAAAAGCTGAATTAATTATGAGGAAGAGCGAAAACAAAAAAAAAAACAGAAAAAACCCCACACAAAATTTGCAGAAAAATGTCAAATAAAAAACCCATAAAAATCTTGCAGTGGGGTGCAATCGACTTGGTAATGCTCGTTCATAGTCTACACAAGTTTTTTTATTTACATATCAATATATCAATAGGTAGATATAGATATAGAGATATGTAGATATACCACGCCCAAATTCAATCAGCTTCAATTCCACCTTCACTATAGACAGCCAAACAATCAGACAATTCATATTATATACGAAACCTATATACCACTTCCATTTCATTTAGTAAGCATTAGAAGCAGTAGAGATAAAGTAAAAACAGAAAGCTTTTGTACGCATTTCTTTGAGAAATATTTCTCTAACAGAGACCGCATCTAAATTCAGTTTATTTTATTTTTTTCTCTCTTAAACAGTGCCAGTCAAAAGTTTACAGTTTTCATTGGCATTAATCAAGTCGCAATTAGCAGCTGCCAAAAGTTGACACACCCACTCTCTCTCTCTCCTTCTCTCTCTCTCTCTCTTTCGCTCTTTCTATTCCTCTTTTGTGTGTGGCTTAAATTGTCGCTGAAGGGCAATGAGAGAACCTGACAGTTTGATTGGGGCTCGAGACACATGTGTCTTACGCCCACTTTGCGGCATTCCTAAAACCGAAAAGTTCATTTAGATATCGATTATGCTAAAAATAGATGAAACAAAGCATGTCTTTTGTGGTTATATAGAATTTGACAGCTGAATATGTATTTGGATAAATTAAATATGAATATAATTATATTGGCTATAGTATTTGTTTCTGATTTGTAACATATTGTAGATCAATATGTATGATTGACAGACGCGCATGTCAAATATATTGACTAACGGACTAATTAAGTGATTAACTTGCCTAGTTGCTGATTTGATAGCAGGACTTATTATAATTGACTGATTGAATGACTGAATACATGATTGATTGAGTCCAGTGTCTGACTCATCATGATGCAGTGAATAACTAAGTAACTGCTAGCTTAGTATGATTGACTGACTCAGTAAATGATTGAGTCAATTCAATTTGCCACGATTGAATACCTGTGTGAGTTACTTGTTGAATAAGAATTATCGATTAATCGATTGATTGAATGTTTGATTGTCATAATTGCTAACTGATTGAGTGAATGATCATTTTGTTTGAATGATTGATGGAATAACGCTCTACTAATTGATTGACTGACTGAGTGAATAATAATTTTCTTATTATTATCATAATTTCCTTAGTATAATGGCCAATTGACTCATCAATTGATTAATATAGTTTGATTGACTGATTGCTTGACTGTCCAGGCTGATTTACCAATTGATTGACAGATATGTACATCGATTGCCTTATTGATTGCCTAACTGAATGATTTATCACTTTATATTAAATTTTTATAACTTACTGGATCTATCAGCCTGATTGAGCTCAGCTCTACATCAAATTATTTAACTTCTTTTAACTATTTTCATTTATAGTGTATTCGCAATTCGAATTTATGCTCAAGTTTGCAGTTAAACTCTTTAAATTGGCACAAATTAAATTGTTTGTCAATTGTTGATTTTCTTGTGTAGGCGTCTCTCACACATGTCGCCGAGCTCTCCATCGAAGCTCTCACCTATTAAACTTGTATTCAAGGTGGAACCGTCTTTCTGTCTGTCTTTCTGTCTGATTCCGAGTCTTTAAACAATTTCCTGTAATTTGCTGTTGCTTAGCTTTCGTCGCACTTGACGAATCAAGCTGAAGCGTGAAATGCTGTTATTTTTTTCCAGTTAATATGTATTTCTCTACATAGTTTCAAGAAACTGTTTGTGTGGCTGGCTAAATTTTGTTGTAAATACGACAAAACAATTAGAATTTAACTAGAGTGTGGAGACAGCGCGCGAGAGGCGGCATAGGAAGAAACTTGGGCCATGTGCGCAATTCTCATGTGAAGAGAGAGAGACAGAGAGAGAGAGAGAGAGAGAGAGAGAGAGAGAGAAAAAACCAATTTATAGCAATTTTTTTTTTTCTGTTTTTGGTTTCTTTTCTCATTTTTGCTGGCTGTTAGCATTTGCTTTTGTGTTGCTTTTGTAATTGCAACATAATTTGCTATAACACGCAACTTGTTGTTGCTAGTTTTGTAGGTCTCTGGGTCTCGCAGCTGCTGCGCATTGCGAAAGCATAGCATGAGAGCAAACTGTGTATGGGGAGGGGTCATGGAGACTGGGGCTTGGATGTGGCAGAGGCAGACGAAGACAATTACAAGCAATTAGAAATGAATTGCTTGAAAATGGCAACTTTAGAAACAATGCAAACAAAACTAAAGTTTCAGTTTGCCCCACTGTGTGTGTGTGTGTGAGGGTGTAAGTATATTTGTGTGTGTATGTGTTATTTTTGAAAACTTTGCTGTGGACAAAGTCAAGGGTTCTGTATAAATTGGGTTTAAGTTTTAAATATCACAATTAATGCAGCAAAATGAAAATTCACCGAAAGCTGTGAAGAAAAGAAGCAAAAGTTATGCTAAAAAAATAGCTAAATCTATTTTAATTTCTTATAATTAAATGTTAGCACATCAGAAGGAATTATTTAGTATTTAACATAAGCTGTTAAGTGTCTGATTAACAATGTTAAAGATTATAAAGACTAACATTAAGATGAGCTGCAAATATTAATATCTATGATAATGAGGCATATTAAGTTTATAACATCTGTTAACATCATGTTAATAGCAAATGTAATATGTTAGCATTCTAAAACGCTATCAAATTCAAAATGATTTCCGTCTTTTAAAGACTTTTGACTATATTTATATATAAAAAGTTTTACTTAAACTAAACTAGCTCATATCTGATAAGTTTATGGAATGTATGCTTATCATCACTCTACTTCAGCAAACTCTGCTTACCAACATTATCTCTTCTCCTCTGACCAAGCCAACATTAAATAAAGATAAGCAACATACCACAGTGCATAAAATAGTTTAGTAAAGCATTTTACAACCTTCTATTTTTGGTATCTGTTTCGTTTACGCTGGCTAAAAAAAAAAAAAAAATAGCAGAGGATAAGCTGCAATTAGTTGGAAAATTTTGTGGCACATATTGGACATGGCCCAGCGGCCAGGCTGCAAAGCTGTGTGTTCCCGAAGGCAAGTGTTTTTGGTGCAATTTCAACTGCAGCCGCTCCGACTCCTGCTCACTCTGCCTGACTCCTGCTAGATACATTTACAGATGTAGATACACAGATACAGATACAGATACAGATACAAATGTGAGTGCGGAAGACAAAAGGCAGCGGCAACACGAAACATGAATGCAACAAAAAAACAGTTAAATGGCAATGCGTGTTACATTCGTGTTTGCTGTTCGTTGTATGCACAATGAATGGCAACTTGTTGTTGTAGCTGTCCACAACAGCAACAGCAATAGCAACAGCAATAGCAACAGCAGCAACAGCAACAGCAACAATAACGACAACAACAAATGAGCCGCAAATTTTGCATTTCTTTTTTTTTTTTTTTTTTATTCTCCCCCTTTTTATGCTTAGCTATTTTTGGTGCATTTTCAACATTTCGCACATATTTTAAACTGGGCAAGCGTGCGCTTACTTTTTGCAGCGACTGTTGCTTGCTGCGCGCTGCAAGTTATCAAATTGCTGTTGCAACTTTAGCTATTGTTGTTCTTGTTGTTGTGTATGAAAACGTAATTAACAACATTTTCCAGTTCTTTTTTATTTTTCATTTTTATTTTATGCTTTCTCAAGGGATGGGATGCGTGGGGGGAGGGATGGGTAGACTTTAGCCGCATGCCAACACAAAATGGCATAACCTATGGCCCCGTTTGTAGAATGTGTTTTGTTGTTGTTGTTGTTGCTGCTGTTGTTGCTGTTGCTGCTGCTGCTGCTGTTGTTGTTCTTGCTGCTGCCAGCAATTAAGTCACTTAAAATGCCTTTGCTCTAGACTCGTTTTTAATGATTAAGTTGTTGCTGCTCTTTTGCATATATAGAAATAAAGAAGAATAATAAACAGAAAGAATAAACAAGAAGTTATTGACTAGCTGATGCTCTACATAAGCCAAGAGATATTCTATATGCAACTTTAATTGCATATAAAGATGTGATTAGACTTACAATAATGCATATACAGAGATATTATTCGAGCATCAAAACTCTCCAATGCAAACCAATATACCCCATCTGTGCACATTCAATGGCTACATAAACTCCAATGAAGTGGATTGTCGGCTCTGCTGGGACTCTTTCCGGGCAGCTCTGATTGCACATCGAGTTAATAATAATAATTAATAAAAACAAAGCCGCAGCCCCAGCCAATTTTTAGCTCCAACTTGAGTTCAACTACAAAAGAGTAAAACGAAAAAAAAAAAAACCACTCACACTCGACTGAAACAAACACAATTTCAATGCTCAATTGGTAAAGTTCAGGCCGGGGCTACTTAAAGGGGAACTGGCCACTTGAACCCCTCAATGACTGGCAGCAGCTACAAATTAATCTGCATAAAGCTCCAAATTGCTATACGCACTGAGAATATGTTGTGTGCCATTACTTGGGCAGGGTCAATATGGGAGCGCGCTCCATGCCTAAATGCTATGAGTAAGCAGACAATATTGGGAATGGGCCTATATGAAATGAGTTCATTTCATTATACAGATGATAATATACCAATGTCTCTGAATATGTTTAGAAAATTAGTAGAACTACCAATTTGGAATAAAAATCTTTGACTTGTAGAAATTGGTAGTAGAAAACTTTGTTGATGTAGAATAATTATAGTAGTAGTATTAGTAGATGGAAAAAAAAATAGTAATAGATGGAAAATTGATTGCTGAAATAGTGAAACTACTAAGAGTTGTACTAGAAACAGGTGCTACTACTATTTGCACTTATAGTAGTAGTAGTAGTAGTAGTAGTAGTAGTAGTAGTAGTATGTAATAGTAACAATAATATTATAGTAGCACTAAGAGTAGAAAAAGATACCACAAATGAGGAACAGAGGAACAGATACCACAATTAGTAGTAAGTCTTAAAATAGTAGTAGTAATAGTATTATATAATAGTAGCAATAATAAAATAGTAGTACTAATAGTAAAAGAGCAGGTTCTGTAGAATGGTAGTAAATCTTGAAATAGTAGTATATTATATTAGTAGTATAGTAGTATATTATATTAGCAATAATATAAAAGTACTAGAACATGTTCCACAAGTGGCAAAAATTCTCAAAATAGTAGTAGCACGAAAGAATTTAATTTACATATATATATATATATATATATATATATATATATATATATATATAATTATAAAAAATTTATATAATTATAATAAAAATCACAAATTCAAATAAGTCTTGTCTCATCAAGCAAATCTCTATGAATATACTTAATAAATTGCTGATATTCTGCACAATATACCAAAGATCAGAAAGTAAATGAATGTATTTCATTTCGTATTCACAGGGAATACCTTTATTCATATGCAGATTAAGCGTTCATAAATACCTTTTCAGATGTTGCACAACTCTCTCTTTCACTGCTTATCCAATGTCTTATCTTTATGTCGAGCTCATAAATTCATTTGCCTTATTGTCAGTTGCTACTGTTATACTAATTCTCTCTCTCTCTCTCTCTCTCTCTCTCTCTCTCTGTGTGTATATATCTCTTTCACTCTGTTTCTCTTTTTTAGTCTTTCGCTCATTCGCTTAGATCGTTTATCTGTCTATCCTAATATTTTATGTGTGCAGCACGCTTTGTTTTCAGCGCAGTTAGCTCGCAGTCTCAGCCTGTCTCCCTCTCTGCCTCTCTCTCTCTCTCCCACCCTCTCTCTCTTAAGCAGTCTTCATTCCTACATTACGCCTGCCGCACGCTTCACATGGCGTATGCGTAATTGTCTCAATTATTCACCAAAATGAGCCGCCATGTAATGTGCATGTTTGCATGTGTGTGTGTGTGTGTGTGTGTGTGTGTGTGTGCGTGTGCATATGTCTCTGTATGTATTTGTATGTTTGCAAGTGATTTCATATGCGCCTTGTCTGCAGCAATGCCAACATCTATGCCTCCATCAGCGCAACCTACCCTCTCTCTCTCATACTCCCTTCTCCCTCTCTCTCCTTCTCCCACTTGCCGCTGTTTGCATTTGGAGCACTGTGCACAAATTACATTTGTATGCGTTTTGTGCACCACGCATTGCAATTGCAATCGCTGCATATAAATTGCGCCACAAATGCAAAGCCACAACAATTGTGAGGCAGCGCCAAGCACCCCCCAAACTCTACCCCTACTCTTACCCCCACCCCTATTCTTAGCTTCCACCCGCTGTCTGTTCAGTGAGTCATTAATGCGCTCGCCTTGCTGATGACTATCTTTGCTTATGCATGTTGCTCGACTGCCTCCAGGCAGCAACTAAAGCCACAGCCCAAGACAGAGGCTCTTGGCCGTTGGCCCAGTCCGGTTCGGTCTGGTGGCGGACAATCGATTTGACATGCTGACGTTGTCAACGGCCAACGTCGGCCGATCTGCACGATTTATTAGAGTAGAGCTGTGCTTTACATTAAACAGAAACGATAAATGCACCCACACAGACCAACTACATATTCATGAGTGTATCTGTGTGTGTGTGTATGTGTGTGTGTTTGTGTTTGTGTCTCGATTTTGTTGGCAATTTGTTGCATGCAATGCCTGCAGCCGCTGACCACCAGCTGTTGGCCTGTAATTAGAGCTACCAATTGGTATTGGCCTGGTCAAAATCATAACTAAACCTCGACTCTGATTTCACATTTGATTTGTGTGGCGTTTGAGTTGATTGTTGTGGCTAATAAGCCACGTTCCAGACCCCACTCACCCGGCCAGGCCGTCCACATGCCACAGCTCAAGCCACAATTGCCTCTCGTGCCTTGTCTGTGGCAAGCAATTGATGAATTTTGTACAATTTCCGCTGTGTATTTACGGTGCAAACACTAATAGGAATTTCGGACAGCACCGGAAGCCATAGATTAATATTGAAAACTCTAATAGAATAAGTATAAGATTTCAGATGCAAGATTTACGTGTGGGTAGTGTAATAAGCTAAGGCAGAGAATTCATGCTTTATTGTTGTTGAACTGTTGCACCAAAATAAAATCTCTAGCTATTTATTATCCACAAATCTTTGACAATAAATAGCTAGATTGTCAGTTTCTGCTCTAAATGTGTCAGTTTTACAAAGTTGCTGTAGGTTGAGTAATTATTTCATTTAATAAGAATATAATAATAATAATTTATGTGTATTTTGCAAACGAAATTATTGATAAAATTAAACTAAAACATTTTAAAGGCAATTTTAATACATAGGAAATACTAATATTAAAATTAACATAAATGTTAAATGACAAAATATTTTACATCAAACTAAATTTCATGAGACTTTTAATTATATCACGTAATTGCCCTATTTATTGATTGACTAATTAAAACTCTGCAACAGAGCATTAACATTAACAAATAGATGAGCATATGTGTGAATAGTAGGATTAATATTGTAGCTAATGCAGCATAAGAATAGAAAATTAACATTAACATTAAACAACACTTTAACATAAATCTTAACATTAACATTAACATTGTTATGCACATTATGAGACAATAAAAATAATTTTACTTTATGCATTTGTTTCACTAAACAAAAACTAGACCTTTTACATATTATCATTAACATTAACAAACAATTTAAAATAACTATTAATATTAACATTAACATTATCATATTAACAGACAATTAAAATAATTTGAAAAAAAATAAATGTTAGCGTTTGCAACTTTTTAATTGAACAAAAATAGTTTTATAGTTTACAATATTTATCGAATTACAAACTGTCAATGTAGTTTATTATTGTGGATAATTAATTGATTTTTAATAGAAATCAAAACAAACGTGCTTCACATTTTCAATGCCAGGCGAAATGACCTCGGGATAACAGCAATTATAACGCATATTAAAACAAACAGTAAGCCAAACAATAAAAACAACAAAATGTTATAATTAAAAGCTAATTAAATGTTGCCTCAAAAAAAAAAAAAAAAAAAAAAAATGTCAACTCTATAAACCTGTCAACGCTGTCAGGCTTGTGGCGGCTGTTCGAGGAGGCGAAGCAGGAGACTTTATAAAACTTTCACAAGACGTGCCACAAAGGCTTGGCCAATAATTAAAATTAAATATGAAATTATTATTACGCGCTTTTTTCTAACATCTGACAAAGAAGAAGAAGAAGCAGCAGCAGCAGCAGCTGCAAAAAAAAAACACAAGCAAATGTCAACAAAAAATATACAAAAAAAAAAGAAGCGAAAATTACTTTCGCTCAGGTATTGCAATTTGCATGTTCGCGCTGCTGACAGCCGCTAGATGGCGCTGCTGCCATCAATCTAATTACTGTCAATGACGCCTTGGAGGTGCAGCTCCTCTATAAAAGACATAAAAACAGAAAAAAAAATGAAATGAAATGAAAATGAAAATGAAAACTGAGCGCACTCACTCCAATTAGCCAGCTTGCCACGCCCACTGGCTGTTGCGTTATTATGGCTATGGCTAGTGTGGCATTCATGTTAATGGGTCGTTGCGTCTGCTGAGTATGCGAGTGTGCGAGTGTGAGTGCATTCAACTGGCGGCTGTCAACTAAAATGGAAAGCCCACATCAATTAAGCCAGCTGCAAGAGTTGCCTTAAAAAGCCAACGAGATCCGTCCGGGACACCATCTAGTCCACTCGAGGCCATTGGCCATTCATTGGCCGCGACTGCTGCTTGGCTTTGGCAATTAATTTATGAGCTCAGCCGCAGCTCAGCTTTCACATCTGGCCATAGATAAGCCAGTCCCAGAGCCTAGCAGCCCAGTCGCTTTTGCATTCGTATCTAAAGTCAGCTAAGCTCGTTCGAGCTGTCGTTTCTGGTCTCAGTCACTTTTATGGCCTTTAGTTGCTTTGCTTTTTATGATGATGCCCGCAACCATAATGCAGATGAGGTGAAGTGGCGGGGCGTTGGTAACTTGGCTAACTGCAATTGCAACTGCATTTGTGCAGCTGTAAGCCATGCTAATCCCATCCAGCAGTTTGGCAGCAGTGACCAGAGCTTGGCTGGCACATCAAAGTGAAAGGGTTTTCTGGCCACTAGCCAGCCATTGGGCAACAACAGTCACACCTACACCCCAACACACACCCCAACACACACACACACACACACACTCACACCTCTGTATAGTGACTGCCACACTTTGGTGTTCGCTTTGCATTTGTTTGTTTATTTGCGTTAACCTATTACACGTTGTACACGCTCCCTTTGTCCCTCGCCCAATTCGCTGTCCAGCTACCTTTATGGGGGGAACGTTTTGAATGTTTTGCTATTGCTGTCTAATCCTCTGCAATTTTGACCGAAACTGCAAAAACATAAACAGCTAACCAAGCTAGCGCAGTGCCTAAGCCTTGGCAGCTCACACCGAATCAGTGATGCGCTAACTGCAAAAATATGCGAAAGCTTTGTTTTAGAATTCCAGCTGAAATGACATAAAAATAATTCTTAGGTAAATTAAATTGCAGTGCAGTGCAGTCATGTTTTTTTTTCAGGTTTCATTCCATTGTTTCTAAGAGAATCTGATTGTAATAATTGCCCAAAGAGTTAGACCAAAAGGTTATGCTTATTCCATTAAGTTCAATTCCATATTATTCCAAAGAATTAAGTGCATTAATATGAGATATAAAAAATTCCATAGTTAGTATTTGTTTATATTTCATATACATGCTCTTAATTCCATTCCATTAAGTTCAATTCCATATTGCCTATGACATTTTTTCTATCTCATATACGTTCTCTTAATTCTATAGTGCTTTAAGTTCAATTCCATTTTGTTTCAAGGACTGCCTATGAAATTTTTTACTTTTCATATTCAGCTCTGATCGCTGCTTAAGAATCTCTCACAGCTTGAATGCATTTCTTACTGAAACACCATTTGTGTTCCATTTTCATATTTTTTTTTATTTTCTTGGCTACTATTAGTTATCTACAAATGTGATAAAAAAAAAAAATTTAGGCATTTATTTTGTAAATCCTAAAATCGTTAGCCATTTCCGAGCTTTTCTCTGTACATTCTCTATCTGAAATCTGACTAGATTTTAGTTGTGTATATTTGTGTGTGTGTGTGTGTGTGTGTGTGAGTGTGAATGTGTTTTTTTTTTCTTCTATTTTTCGTCTATTTGAACATCCTGTTCAGTGCAAGCGGCATGAGAAGCCCATAAAGCTCGCTACGAAATGCAATTCAAATTGCAAAGCCAACACGCCAGGTGGCGCTACTGCAGCTGCATATCGAGGCTGGGCGTGGCGCAGGTGGAGAAGTGCCTACCTTTTGTTGTGCTAGCCAAATGTTGCTGCTGCTGCTGTTGCTGCTGTTGTTGCTGCTGCTGCTGCTGCTGCTGCTGCTGCTGCTGCTGCTGCTGCTGCTGCTGCTGCTGCTGCCGCAGAGTTCTCTCTGTTTTTCATACTAAAAGCAACACGGCTTGGCAACACTTTTTGGTGTGGCTTTCAATTTGGCTGCCTTTGCAGTTGCTTCCGTTTTTGCAATCGTTGTTGTTGTTGTTGTTGCTGTTGCTGTTGTTGCTGTAAAGTTTGCCATTTCCGGCGCGCTCATGCGTATAATTTTTGCTTGAGGCTGTCGCTGAGCACGAAACAATACGTCAACAAAAAAAAAAAAAAACTGCCAGCAAACAAAAGCAAAAGAAAGCCAAAAAAAAACAGGGTATAAAAAAAGCGAAACGAAGTAAAGCCAACGTGACGTATGCGCAATGTACATAAAAAGAACTAAAAAAAAAAATTAAACAACAGCAAAAACAACTGGGAGTGGATTTTCGCCCAGTTTGAAGTCAGAAATGTGCGGCTGATATTTGGGGCAGGTTGTAATTTTATGCAATGCAATTGCGTTTTTGTTTCAGTTCGGCTTTCTTTTTGCGGAAGCGTGAAAAAGAGAGGGTGGTAGAGTGGACCGATTACATTTTCTTGCTGTCAGTGGACATTTGGCTTAAAGCTTAAATTATGGCTTACACATTGACAATCGTCACATGGTCACAGAGCAATGAAGAGCGAAAGAGTGAGAGAGAAAGAGAGAGAGGGAGAGAGAGAGAGGGTGAGGCACACAAGACTGGACTCGCAATCGCACACGGACTCAGCACAATTTTTATGGCCACGGCCATGGCCAGCCAGGTTGGCTGCTTGTTTCATTGTTGTGCGCTTTTGTTCGTGCCCATGTGGCAAAAAAGAAAACAATATAAACAACAATAATGCACACGCCCACCCCCACCCCCACCTGACTTGCTACGTGTTAAAAACTGTGCACAAAAATGTGCATTTAATCAGGCAGGCAGGAACAACAACGCTCGGACCAGGGATTAAGCTCCCACGCTGCGAAGGCAAAGTGCGTTTTAGCTTCTTTTCAATTTTTTCCACTTTTCCTTTTTTTTTTATTCTTCCTTTGTGCGCAGACACTTGAAGTTTATTTATCTAACTTTTGCATCAACACGCAGCAACAAACTACCGAAACCTCAATGCAATCAAGCTGCACAGACTGCGTCCAGGCATGCCACGCCACCTGCTGCTGTGCACATGGATCAACAACAACAGCAACAACAACAACAACAGGTGGCACGTACAGCTCGTTATGAGCTAACACTTTGCTCCTCGCCCTCGCCTGCCTTGGCCCTGCTCACGGTCATAGCTGCTTGGCGGTCTCATATGCCTCGTAGCCATTGCTTATTGTTAGATTATCCCGCGGCGCACTTTAGCGGTTGCCATTCCCATTTCGCATAACTATAACTGAGAGCACAGGCCCAGTGCCAGACCCAGTGGCAGTCTCAGTCCCAGTCTCACCTCCATTACATTCGCAATCACTAACTCAACTCAATCCCTCGGATCGCTACCGAGCGTCGGCGCATTAGGCAATTTCTTGCAGGCGCATTACACGATTTACTTTTCCATTTCCAATTCGAATCTCGAGCTATGCAAATTGCTGTGCGGCATAGGGAGCCGGCTCTTTGGCGTAGGAAACACACAGAACCAACCACCAAAAAAAAAAAAAAAAAAGAAATAATAAAAATGTAAGAAACGAAACAAATAAGACGCCAACACGGCCACAATGAGGCCAATGATGAGCTACACAATCACGTACAATGGTTGTCAATTGGATTTTGTTTCAATAAAATTTTAATATTTATAATCAAAGTCAATTCCATTTGCAAAAATATGAATCGAAGGTAATCGATATAAATTTGTGATAAATCGAATTAATAAAATAAATATTTAACATTTCTAATTTATATAATAAATTTTGTAATATATACAAATTTCTATAAATTTCAATTACTTGTAATCGATTCGCTTTTATGTATTTCTTGATATCGGCTAATATCAATAACTTATCGATTAATACTTAGCGATGAGCTTGGCATGTTTTAAGATATCTCTAAATAGGTTCTTAGCCTGAATTTGAATTGAATTGTAATCGAATTTGAATTAATTTGTAATAAGCAGCTGTTATCGATTATTTGCTTTTCGATAATCATCATAATAAATTTCTTGTTATATATATTTGCAATATTTCATTATATTTATAAATTTCTAATCGAATTTAATGCAATTTCAATGTTTTTTCACTTAATATGAATCTTTTATTCAATAAAAAGTCTCGATATTCCATATTGATTTATATAAATTAATGATAGAAATATTTCGATTTTTTATCATAATATATAAAGAAAGAAATTCAATGCTTTGTACATTCACTTTGTTTTTCTAATCCCACTGTAAATATACTTCACACACACACACACATACATACATACTTCACTCATACAGCTGCACACACTCACACACCTATAGAGACATTCGCAATACATTGAGTTGGCTTCCTTCGCTGCACTTAATGCACACGCTTCAGGGAGTTTATTGAAAACTTTGTCGTGCCAAAAGCAAGTGGCTGGCATTGTAGTAGGCCGGAAGGGGGTGGCCAGGTGGCTAACTGGTGGTGTAAGGGATTGGATACAGGAATGGCACACACAAAAGACAGGTATTATATGTACGTTGAGCATATTTGGTTGCGCGCCTGAGCAGGTTGTCGGCATCGGCATCGGCATCGGCGTTGCCGCTTGAATGCTGACACAATGCAGCGCGGACCACGATTGCCTTCGCTCTATTGTGTCTGCTGCGCTTCTAGCACCGTCCGCCTGGCACCGCCTCCTGGCCTCTACTCCCCCCCCTCCCCTACACTCTATACAGGTTATGGGCTGTCGCGCGTCTTAAGTAGCTCAGCGCTGGGGCTATACCCCGAGATACCGTGAAACGATTCGGTTTAGAGATCTTATGAATGCGAAGCATGTTGATAACGCGTTTGCAGCCCGTTCCATCCTTTCCACTGGGGCACTGGGGATGCGCGGTACGTGTTCAGGGCACGTTATGGTCATGCCAAACGGATGATGATGGCGATTATGAAGATAGCTGCAGATGCCAGAGATGCAGATAAAACGCCCGCGCATGTGACTGCCAAAGGAGTTCCTTTATTTTTTTTTTTTTTTTTTTTTGTCTTGTCTTTTCTCTCCATTTTCCTATTGAATTCGAGTAAAGTTCTCGACTCGAGTTAAAAGCAAATGAAGGGGGAAAAAAAAAACGTAGCTCGTTTTGGCATTGTAGCTGCAGCCCTTCGCACTGTCTCTGCGTCTCTCTTAGGACAAAAAGTCGAAAGTCTGAGCTCTGAAGTGATTGCCTGCGTATGGGAATTGAGCGCGAAAATAGCTTCATTATTTAAAGCACTTAGAAGTCGGGCAGCAAGCAGGATGTGGATGTGGATGTGTGCAGCCCGAATTGAGCTGTGCATTGTGCCAGGCGAGAGTGAAAAACTGAAATGGAAATTGCCTAAATAATTTGTATGCCCTGGAGACAATTTCACCCGCATCGACTGGCAAACTGAATTGGTTAAATGCAAAAGCGACAAAAGAACGATATTCTTATGAAAGAGACTAAATTGATACTTGTTGAACTTTAAGCAAAGTGACATTCATTCGAATTTGTCAGCTTAGTGTTGGCTTAAACGAAACTCTTTGCGAATGCTGTAGAAGTTTTTAATATTTTTATTGTAAAATATCTGAGAAAATTCAATTAAATAAATGATTTATGCAGCTTTTATTTAAAATGTTAAGGTAATGTTAGGTAAAACGTTTGCTGTTACTGTTTTGCTGTTAACTATCTCTTCTACTGTTAACTCTCCTGTTAATGCAATTTCTGTAATCTCTGTTGTTATTGAAGATGCTGCTGTAACTATAATGTCATCTATGACTGTAATCTGTGCTAAAAGTCTTGTTACTGCCAGCACTTTAATATTACTATTACATTAATAATTTCTCTCTTCACGTTTTCTATCCAGTTATCAACCTTAAATGTTTCTATACATTTCCAGCTTCAAATCGAATTCCGCATAGTTTCCTGAAGTCCATCAATGTTTACAGATATGCAAAGCCCGATAGCATATTTATTAACAGTTTTTTTTTTTCTGCATTTCCCCATAAACATGCACAATACCCAAGCAGCACACAATTGTCACGGTGCATTATTAAACTTCATAACATTGCATTTGCCATAGAGAGCGAGACAAAAAAAAATAAAAAAGAAAAAATATATATATGCATGTAAATCGAATGCATGACGAAATATGGCGACAGACGACAGAGCAGAACCAGAAACACAACCAAAACTCAAACCAAGCACAGGCTCCAGCACATACAGCTCAAATCCGATCAAAGTCTGTAAAAGTGTAAGAGTTCAGAGTTGAACGATTGAGAGATACCCTATTAAAGAGGGACTAGGAAATAAGGGTTGAGCTTATCAGCCATCAGAGTTATGTTAAAGAAATGTTATGGAATAATGTTAAATGTGGCTGTTAGCTTAAATGCGAATGCTTTAGTTACATTTCTTTTTATAGACTTACATATTTAAGCCCTGTTATCAAAAATATGTTGTAGGGTATTGAAAATAAAAAGCTTGAACAAAATACTGGCTAGCAGAGAATTTGTCAACGCTGCAGGAAACCGGAAACTAGAAACAGTTGTTGTTGTCGTTGTTGTTGTTGTTGTTGTTGCTGCTGTCATGCCTGCTGCCAGAACTTTATTTGTAATGCCCAACCACCCTCTATACATATATATATAGTATATATATATATATATTCATGCACATATGTATGTCTGTACCAACCCACCTTATCAGCGCTTTAGTTTTTTGCTCGCGGCTTTTCGACTAGGGTTTTTTTTTTTGCTTTGTTTGTTTGTAATCGTTGAAGGTTCAATGTACCTGAGCAGAGCATGCAAAATGTATGTAAATTACACCATAATATACACATAAAAGATATAGAGGGACTGCGCGAGAGCTACGATAGACACAACGGAAGAATATACTATAGCAGAGCGGGCAAGCAGCTGTGATGTTAAGTGTAAAAGTTACGATATTAACCACCTGTGGCACTTTTTTTTTTTTTTTGTATCTCACGCAGAAAAAAACGCGCGCGAAAAAATGGAAAATAAAAGCAACAACAAAGAGTGTTTATTATGTGTCTATAATGTGTGAGTGAGTGTGCGTATCTGTGTAGGTGTCTAATGAGGCATGTGTGCGTTAGACTACATAATATTAAGTAAATAAAAGCTCCGACACAGTGAGTTTTTGAAACGTAAAATTTGCAAACTGAAAAAAAAAGTTGCTTTGACATGCGAAGCTGTTGGCATTGCAGGACTAAAACCGAAAAAAAAGTAAAAAAAAATATATATATATATTTAAAAATAAATAAAAAAAAAAGTCACTTGCTACAGGTTTTTCTTTTGTCATTTTTTTTCATATTTTCTTGGCTTCTTCTTTCGCAGATGGGTGTGGGCGTGGGCGTGGTTGGGTGGTGAGAATGGTTGACTGCATTTGCATAGATAGAACAATGAACAATGAATAAGACATGAGGCAAAAACGAACATCCTTTGTGGTTGGACGTATAAGTATAGATAATAGACACAATGATGCAAACAAAATGAACTCAATTGACAGTAAAAAGCTGAAGACGAGCAGCAGTTGATGGAGGCAAACGATTTCAAGAATGAAGATGGGAATATTAAACATAATTATGCATTAAATATTTTAGTTAAAGAATTTAAATGGATTTATAGTTTTTTTTTATATATATATTTATTGTATTTTAGATATTAAATAAAAGAAATATAGAAAGAGAAAATTTACTCAATATGTGATATTTGTGAGTTGGTTGAAACTGACTTTGATATATGAATATGAATGAATGATGATATGTTATGATGAATGTTATTCATAATAGAATCTATAAATTTAATTATCGCTGACAAATTTAACTTTAATTTTACCCATTTATATAAACTAAATCTAATTTTTCTTTTAACATTCTTCTCTTTACAGGTATGTAAACCCAACTTGTCCTGAGCATTTAAGTATTAGAAAAAATTGTGCAAGTATATCTTGTGTATATACAATGAAACATATATAAATATAATATACATGTATGTATGTATACAGAAATATGTAAATTTTGATATGTAAATGGGCTTATGCTGTCAAACAGCTGCTAAATGCGGTACTTAGAAACTCAGACTAAATCGTGCTTCAGGCAAACGACAGAAAAAATTCAAGAAACAAAGAAAAGAACTGCAAAACCTCAAGAAAAAAAAAACAGCAAGAAAGACAAAAATGTTCACACTTACAATTAAAGAAATACAAAAATTATGCAAAAATTGTAAAAGCATAGAAAAAATGTGAGAAAAGAAAAATAAAGAAAGAAACAAGACAGAAAATTGCTAAAAGCTGTGAACGACTGCGAAATATTCGTTCATAGATCAACAGCGAAGAACTGAGAGAAAGAGAGAGAGTGAGTGCGAGAGCGAGAGAGAGATATTAGATATTCCATATATATAATATATATTATTTTTAAATTGTAGACACCTTCTCAGTTAAAAGTAGCATAGGGTATACATTAGCCAAGTCTTTTGGCAGTTTCTAACTCGAGCTGCACAACTCTTCAACTGCCAGCAAAGACAAAGACTTTTACATTCTGCACATATATCCCCTTAATAAAAAAGAAAAAAACTTGAGTGTGCATAAAACTTAAAAATATTAGACATTGGCCAGCTGGAGCCGGTCTGCACTTTATGAGCCTGAAGGGCGTTTGTCTGTTGGCAATTGGGTCAAGAGGGCCATAACTGCTGCAGTGGCAGCCGCAGCGCCATCTAGCGGCGGGCGCTAAGCGAATTACGTATGAAGCGCACAACTGAAAGTGGCATCAAAATGGAAACGCACTAAACGCAATCGTGTTCGAGAATGGCCCAGAGTCCGAGACCTGCATACAAAGTGCTGGGCAAACAGTTTGCAATTAAAATGGGGCCAAAGAATGCCTGAACAATATAAGCCAAAGCCAACTAAATACGGGCCGATGGCGAAGCAAAAGCTGTTGCTGCTGCTGCTGCTGCTGCTGCTGCTGCTGCTGTTGCCTCGTAAGTTCAGGTGTCTGCAAATGAAATTAGAAAAAAAAAAGAAGAAACATACACACACGAACAGCGAACACACCTTCAAGCGCTCCACTCCACTTGACCGTATTAAGCCGAGCCGTGCCGTGCCGCTCCACGCCGTGCTGCAGTTGCAGTTGCAGTTGGTAACCGCGGCCCCGAAACGTGCGACCATTCGAGAGTCAGCGGGTCGCTATAGCTGCACATGACTGTACAAACAACACACACCAAGAAAGAGAGAGAGATACAGAGTCTTTGTACATATATGCTCTATAGTTATAGCTTTCACATTCCGGCGCTACACTTGACCAAGTTAACTGGCAGTCGCTGCTGTTTGATTTCGCTACGGTCTCGGTCTCGCTCGGGCTCTCGCTCTTTTGGTTCTATTCCCGCCTGACCACTTAGTCGACCAGCTCGAAGCCACTTTCCCAACACACACACACACGCACGCACACACAGAGAGAGATAGAGGGGCCAACTGAGTGCAGTTTATTGGATTCCATTCAGCGGGCCTCAAAACTCTCTCAACTGTCGCCAGTTGCTTCTTTTATTTATTTTGTGTTTTTGTAACTATTTGCTAAATATTTGAACAAATTCTCTGTGCTCTCGCGCTTTGGCTCATGGCTTTAATGAAAAACACTCGGAAAACTTTAACTGCCTTTGTTCTGGCCAAGTTTAGTGGAAACACTACGCAACAGCTAAACATTTTCGCCAGCCAAGTGGGAGTGGGCCTGGTTGAGGGCGCGGGTGCGGGCGCGGGCGTGGGCGTGGTTGCGCTCTGTTGGGCTTTTGACACTCGTTGGCATTGTCGCAACCCTTTTTTTTTTTTTTTTTTTTTTTTGTATTAAGCGAGCCATGATCGAAGCAACGACTGGCCCGAAAAACACCAAATAGTCCTTTAGCGTAATTAAACTTTGGTTTTTGCGCCTCGGCTAAAAGCGTTAGCAACATTTTTTATGGCATCTATTTTGATTTTCTTTGTGTACGAAATTGTTGGGATTTTTGTGCGGTTGCTAATGAAGAGAGAATTAGTTTTATGCATGGTAAAAGCGGATAAATGGTAGAGATTGAATTTTTTTACATTGTATAAAGATGTGGATAGAGGGATAATGTATATAGAAATACATATTTATTATATAAATATTATATAATGAATTTATTTTCTTGCTGTTAGCAGGGAGAGTAATTGAGCAACTCAACAGAGTTGAATGTAAAGTAATACTTTAATATATTAATAATAATGTAATATTAATTTTCAGTTAAACTCTCTAGATTATGCTGAGATTTGTTTAGTATTTTGCTTAGATGTTGAATTTTATTAACTGTTTCATTATGAATTATATTCTTAATGTTGACTGTGAATATATTTGCAATGAAAGTCGTTTAACATTATGAACTAACATCATAATTGAGCAGCTCTTGCCTATGCAAAGCACTCTGTTAACTTAACAGTGTGCTTGAGTCTTTTGACTGTGAATTCACATAATCTCAGAAGAAAGCTAACAAAATGTTGCATCATGAATTACTAATAAATATTTTTTTACTCGAAATTAAATACACATTTTTTTTAGCTCAAAATATACTTACTGCTTGACTGTTAAAAATATTTTATTTACTTTTTTTATGTTTTAATATTGAATATTTAAAAACATTTCATACAAAAAAAGTATATGAAATTTAACATAAATTTCAAGTAAAATTATCTCTTTAAAAGTCTTACTTAAAATTTCTAAATCCGAAATTCAATATTCTTAAATCATTCTGAAAAGCAATTTCCATTACATGCACCTTAACCAAATCAAATCTTGGCTTAATACCAAGCCCACAGCTAGCTGACAAATTATACAATCAAAATATTAATTTAACCCCAAACCTAATGCAAGCCATGTTACAGTCATTAATAAAAGTCGCTTACACCCAGGAAAATGAATCAAAAAAAAAAAAAAAAAAAGGAAAAAGAAAAATTGTAAAAAAGAATAATAATAAACAAGAAGACAAATGATTAGCTATAAATTTGTCTGCCAACGGGAAGCCGAAGCAAAATGCAAAGTCTGTGGGAAAAACAAAGAGCAAAAGCGACAGATGAAACAAATTGACTTTCACTTTAATGATGTCTTTAGCAATGAACACATAAATTAATAAACATAAAAACAAAACTGAGCATTAATAAAACAGAAAAAAAAATAGGCACGAATCGTGGCCAAAGCCCAAGCAGCTGACCAAAGCGCATTCACATTTCCCCCAACCTATGCAGCTCCAAGTGCTAAATGGCCTTTCGAAAGACTTTCAAATTTAACACACAAACACACACACACACACACACACACACACACACACATACATGTTGTTTATAATATTATAAAGAAAAGCTGCATAACAAAATGAAATAAAATAAAAACAAAAGCAAAAACGAAAAGAAAAAACGATACCATATGCAATCGGGCCATGACTTTCAATGCTGTTTGCAGTCAAGTCAACTCAACAAGCAACGGGCAACATGCAACATGCAACATGCAAATGTTGCCTGCTGCTGCCCCTTTGTACACTCGATGAGTCTCCAGTGGAGTCATGTCGTGTCGCTCAACCATAACGATAAGCCTGCAACTCCATAGCGCAGCGTAGCTCATAAAAGTCTCGCCTGTCAGCTCATCCTCTGTTGACCCCAAAGATCTGGGTCAACTGGGCCGTTGGACGCGCCTTTTATAGCCAAAGAGAGACGCGTCGAGCCGCCTCGTTGCGAGTGAAATTTTTCGCGCTTTGATTTCGACCCATTCATCTTTGTCTCTCTTCCTCTCTCCCCCCCACCCTCTCTATCTTTCTCTGTATATATATAATATTGATCTATGCACTTGGCTTCTATTCAGATTTATGACTCTTAATTAGCTGAATAGTTTTTTCGGTTTCATACCGCATGCAACATTTGATTTAGACCCATGCCAACAACAGGCACTGTGACAGCTGTTGAAATGCCTGATTGCTTCCGATAACATAATATATAATAAATTAATAAAATAAATGTGCGACAACAGCAAAAAAAAAAAAGGAAGAAATATTTAACAATTATCGATATCATTGTCAAAAATGTAAAAAAAAAAAATAAATAAATATTTACGGAAGTGAACTTTGTAGCGTACACTGTGATCAACCTTGACATACCCTGTAGCAGCTTAAAAGAGGCAGTAGATTCAATTGAGTAACATGCTTAGGTATCATTATTCCCTAGTATTAGATGAAAGCATTATGAATAATTTCGCAATGTTATCAGTTAGATATATTATACAATATTATTATAAATTGTTTCAAATTTCAGCTCACATTTTTGCTGAATTTTCATTTGAAATTCTTTAAAAATATTAAAAATTATACATTTCCCAATTTTGTTTTATTTTAAGAAGATTTTTATTCTAAGAAAATAAAATTTGGACAATAGCTCAAATAATATAGAAAATATTCAATATTAATGAGCAAGCTATATATAGAAGGTATATCCTATAGATATATATATATATTTTATAGGATATATGCCGTTTATAGTTAAAGCTGTTGCCGGAAACGTTTTGCAGGACAACGACAAGAGACAACGACCAACAGCAAACAGCAAACAGACACAGCAACAATAACAACAACTTCTATGTATGTGTGTGTGTATTTTGTATGCATTCCTTTTCACTTTTTTGTTGCATTGTTGCCATTTTTATATGCATAACAAAAAAATAAAAATAAAAATAAAAATAAATATCTATGCAATCTTATGAAATTTGGCTTCATGACAGTTGCCATTCGGCTTTAGGGCAGCTTGTTGGCCATTGTTGTTGTTGTTGTTGTTGTTGTCATTGCATTATCATTTGTTGCCTGAGTGCACTTTAAATAATCGTTGCCTCAAATTGTTGCGTGTGTGGGTTTGTGAGTGTGTTTAAGTGAGGGGAGTGAATGCTTTACCTTGACTGCAGAAATTTTTATCAAATTTTTGTTACTGTTGTTGTTGTTGCGCCAGCTGCTCCACGATGTTGATGAGCTTTTTATGGCTGGGTCATTAGGGGGCGTGGCACGCAATAGCTGCTGCAACAAGCAACAGCCAACAGCCAACAACCAGCAGCAGCATCTTTTGTCTTGCCTGCTGCCACAGCATTAGCATCATCATCAGCATCATATTGCTTCTCTTTTTTTGCTTCTTCTTCTTCTTCTTCTTCTTCATCAGCTTTGCTGTGGCTGCCTGCATCTTTGATGTATCTGTGGAATTCTGGCAACCATTTGCCTTTGAACCGGTTTCTGGGCGTGGTTTGCGTGTGCCAGCAATTTGCTCGAACGTTTAACGATCTGTTTATGGGCACCAAATACAATAGTTGATTTTCCCTTGAAGGCGCAAAAGGGTTCCCTAAACACACACATACAATACATACAGGCATATCTGGATCTACCTATGTACGTCCACTTAAACCGCAATCAGCTATTCGAAATCTAGACCAAAACTCCTTTTTCTTTGCTCTGGCATATTCAAGTGCATTGACCATGAATTCGACATAATAAATAAACAAACAAACAAAAATTCACATTCATAGCATTTACGAATACTATTCATACATTCAAAATGAAGCACTCGAACAACAAAATAAAAGAATCATTCAACAATGTGAACAACAGCCCGGAATGTTTCCACTGAACTAGTCAGTCAGTCAGTCAGTCAGTCATTCAGTCATTCAGACAGCCTCGTCTGCTGGCAACTCTACAATAGTTCATTTTACTCCATTCTATTGCTTTCTTTACTTATTTTTGTTTTCTTTCTTTTGCATTTACCTATTGCTTTTGTCATAGTCACTGCCAGTAGCTTTGTTGTTGTTGTTGTTGTTGCTGCTGTAGACGGTAGCTTGCATAAATATTATGCGCTCATCTATTATCAGTTGATCTCTCTCTCTTACTCACTCACTCTCTATTACTGTCGTAATTCAGTTTCCAAGAACGAACCCAAGCCCAAGTCACTCTCTCTCTCTCGCCCTTGCTCTCTCTGTGTCCTCTCGCGCCATCTCACTCACACAGCAGCTACCTTCTAAGCTTCGTCAGTATTTATGCTCTTTTCACAATTAGTAGAAACATTTACAGTTATTGTACTGTTCTCTTCTTGAGTACACTGCGCGACAAGTTTTCAAGGCAGCAAAGTGAGTTTGTCTATTAAGCAAAATATTGTAAATTATAAGTTTGAAGTTCATTTTATTTATTTATTAATAATTGTAATTTATTTTAAATATTTTATTAATTATTAGCTCTAATGATTTTTGTAAAACATTGTAATTACGTGTATTGCTTGGGGCTCAGTGCATCGCTTTGGGCCACATTTTCTGTTGCGCTCGATTAAAGCTATAAAGCCTTTTGCCACCTCTCCACACTTCTGCAACCCGCTCAGGCATCAACAAACCCTCTATCATATTTATGCACTTGGCATTTTTGCATTTATTGCCGCTTTGTTTGCCCTGCTGTTGCTCCCCACACTGTGTTGCTGCTCCCTTACTCCCTCTCTCTCTCTCTCTGCGTGTCTCTTTCTGCCTTACCGTTGCAATGATTTTTCAATGCCAAGCTACAACTCTTGCTTCCTGCAGGCATTCCCTCGCTCTCTCCCGCTCTCGTTCTGCAACTGCTCTGCTTCTATCAGTGCCTCTGCCCTGGGCGCAGTCAGTCTTGTCGGCTTAGTGCGCACACCACCTCTACAACTTCTTCTTCTTCTTCTGCTTCAATGTCTGCTTCTTATGGCATTTCATACAATGCCCGCACAACATGCACTTCATTTCAAATGCCTTTCGCTTGCCGCCCTCTGCCGTGCGTCCCTGTGCTTCGCTATGCTCCCCCTTTGCTGCTTTCTTTACTGCATTTGCTCGGCCCATTTCATGTCTTCAAGTTATGCGCAGCGTTGCCAGAGTCAGCCAGAAGTTAAGCCCGGGGCTCAGAGCACTTCCTTCCTGCCTTGAACTGGTTTGTGGGCTCCGTCCATGTCCATGAGCACTGTTCGCAGTGTGGGTAAACGTTTAACTCTGCTGATTGATTGCAGTCAACAATTGTTTGTTCTTTATACAACATTTATTTCCAGTTAGGCGGTTAGTCATAGGCTTTTTTCTGCATATATATATATGTGTGTGTGTGTGTGTGTGTCTACCCTCGCTGCTGTGGGCGTCTCTCTGTTTGGTTATGCTAATGTCTTTTCATTTCAGCTTTCGACTTTAAGTTTTTGCTGCTGGCCTCTTGTTATCTTTAATTGGCTTTCCAACTCATTTATTGTAGTCGTAAGCATTGTTTGTTGTTTTTCTTTTTCAAAATACATATGTATATACATACATACATACGTTCTGCCCATAGATCAATTTACAAAGAAACACACACACACACACACATGCCTAGCCACGCCCACATGAAGCCCATAAAAACCAACTAGCATTATAATTGGCCGAGTGTTTTCAATGTGTTCAATGATTCATGGCCGTTTTGATTTTATTGCCATTTGCATTTTGTATTTTCTGTCGGAAAATACTCTATGAAAATTGTTATATGAAATTTGTGAGCAATAAACTGGCAATTACTAGAAAATACAGAGGAGCGCACTACTAACCACCTGTAAGTGGGCAATTGTATGGAAACATTTTGTCCATTCAATATGCATAGCAGGCAGGGTTATGCATAAAATTCCAAGAATCACACAAGCTTTGCTCGTTTTAAGGGAAAAATCTAAAAATAGTTTCAAAATATTTTAGAGAATTTCACACACAGATAGAGCTCAGCTTGTAAATGAATTTCATGTGCATGCAGAACTTTTGAAAGCTCACTAATACTTGTGCATTTTAATAATGAATATGGCATGAGCTCAAATATTTATTATGCTTAAAATATTTCTCACTCACACTCCATTTGATATATGAATAAATACCTAACTAATTATCATAGAGTTGATATCAATTTTCATTTAATTAAAATCATTTCTAGCTGCAGGCAAAACGACAAAATTGCAAAGCATTCAAAAGAGCGAAATGCCCCTACCTAAAATAATAAAATACAAAAAAAAAAAAAAGAAATAAGAGTTAAACGAATTCGACGCTTGGCTGCGTTTATTGCTGCCTTTTTAGTTACGGAAATTGATTGACATAATAAAATAATCCTTGAGAGTTAATTGAAATGGACGAGGCGAGCAAATGTGTATAGAGACAGACAGAGAGAGAGAGAGAGAAATAGGGAGAGTGAGAGAGCTGAATAATGCGTGACAGGTGGAAAAACCAGATGAAAAAACAACAGCTAAAGCAATTAAATGAAATTAATGCCAATTTTATTGAAATGAAATTTAACTCACAAAAATTGTAGAGACCGAAACTGCAGTAGATCAATAAAAAAAAAAAAACATGCGATTATTGACTTAAATTTTGTGCCAAATAAATTCGATTAGTGCGAACTGAATTCGCGTGTTGGCCTTAAAGCGTCACCAATTGAATTTCTAAAATAATAAAACGAAAAAAATAACAAAAAAAATGTAAACTCTTTCTGGCCATTACTCAAAAGTTTTGGTCTCTTGTTTGCCATCAATCAAGGCTGGGCGAAAACAAAGCCAGAATCGTATAGAGCACAGCACAGTTTTCAGTTTCAAAACTTGAGCGAGTTGCTCTTGCTCTGTGGTTGTTGTTGCAGTTGGGGCTATAATCTGCTCGAGGCTTACAATGCGGCAAGAAATTTTAATTATGGCTAGCTTAACGTACCAAACTTTAGGCACGGTCAGTGCCCAGCTGTGCCCCTGCGCCCCTGCGCCCCTTTACCCACCTTCGCGTCAACTGCGACTCCAACTCGTACTCGAACCCTTAGCCCTAAGCCTTAACAACAACATCTTCGAATAAGCAAAGTTTTTCGGCAACAATTTATTTATTTGCCAGAATAACAACAGCAACAGCCAAATAAAAATAAGATGGCTCAGTAAACCCTATTGGAAGCCCTTTCTTGTTTTTAGCAATTATTCGCTGCTAGGACATCTTGTTGCCCAACTGTCAAGCATTTTTAATTGACTCGCAATACCCTTGGGTACCCGGAATTCTGGAATCAAACAAGCATTTGAATCCAATTTTAATTGCCCTCACACTCAGCGAGCACTCTACCTCTCCCCCTCCCTCTTTCTGTCACTCTATTGCCCACTAAAAGCTGGACTCAAACTTGGTCAACAATTTATTGGAATCGCTGCGTTTTTTGAAGTTTACGTTTTCGCATTTCGCCTTTCATGCGCTGTATTTAATGAGAGTTGAGTGGAATGGGTTATATTGGGATTGAGCATCTTTATGTGACATGCTGAAGGAGGATGAGTCTTGCTAGAGTCCTGTACAATTACTATCTCTTCATACCTATGTTCATTGCTAGCTTTTTCTATATCTCTATATAGCTAGATAATCAAATCCTAAGCACAGCTCTATCTATAGCCTAAACTGATCTCTGTTGCATTATTGAATAAAAATATCCATCAATTCGATAATAATCGTTATCGATATCATTTAGTTACATTTAGAAGACTAAGAGTTGACATTTCATATCAATATACGCATAGGGTAGCTTCGCTTAGGGTAACTGCTAGTCGAGTACAATCTACACTCACTCTTTCCACATTTCTCTGTTGTTTTTACAAACCGCCGTGCGCTCTGCCGTAAAATTAATGCTCTAGCAGGGGCGGGAACAACGGGGTGGAGCAGGCTTCGGCTTGAAGCAGTTTTGCCCTTTTCTGTGAGCCATGTTGCTTGTGTTGTTGTTTTTTATCTCTTCTATTGTTTTCGTATATTTCCGGCTCAATTGTTTCACTAAATACTTTGCACAAACATCGCCGCAAAAGTGCCCGAAAACGGAACCAGTTCGCTTGCATGTCAGCTCATTTGAACATATGCTAATGCCCCCGAGCAGGAGTTTACCCAGTTGCCTGATGAATGCCCTGCGCTTCAGTTCATTTCTAATAACATGTTAAAGCCAATTGTCTTTATATAGCGACCTTCGCATCATTATCAACGCTTGAGCGGTAGAAAAGAAAACCGTAGCGAATGCAAATGACGAATGACATTTGATATGCATCTAAGTATCTGCAAGATACGATTCGGGCATATGTAAGTTTACGACTCGCCGAATGGGTTTTTGGCCAGCTGTCGCCTGTAATTGGATTTGAAATTAATCGCTATAACTAGAGGGCTTAAGGGTTTGACTTGATATGTCGTTAACCATCTAGTTAGGCTAACAATTCTAATGGGAATTCATTGTCAGTGACGGCTAAGTAGTTCGTGTAATGACTGTGAATGAGCTAATGAGCCCAATGTTCTTAATGGGCAGATCATTAAGTTTGGAGAATTTATTATGTGACTGAAGGAGGAAGTAGCAAAAGCTTTCACTTATAATTACTAAAACTGTAAATTATTTACTTCTTTGATTAAACAATAGTATACAGTCTTGTAAAAGCTTTGCAGTAGATGAAAACAGCTAAAGCTTAAGCTTTAAGATTATTTTTAATAGACTTTCATATACATACATCGATTTACAAATATGTAGATAGCTTATAATCGCTATCGTAGATCTTTAAATATTTAAACAAGATTGTAAATATTTACATTCCTTCATTAATTAACAAACTACAAACTAAATAATCAGCTTTAAGCACACACAACAAGCTTTTTTCACATAAAAAACTCCCGTTTTTATATGATCCGACTGTCCATCAGCAATTGACTTCACTTATAATCTTGTTCGTATGTCATGCACCTCTCAAACTGTATTTTAAATGTTAATTCGGCTTTTATACCTTATAAAAAAATACTTTCCATCAGGTTAAATTTGATTGATTGTGTCATGGTAAAAAAATTGACGATGCGACCATGTTAAAAATTTTAATAAGTTTAGCAACGCCTGCACCAATATCTGACGCTAAAAAAAAAAACAAAAACAAAAAAATCATTTACAAGCTTTCCCCAAAGTAACGAAAAATAAAAAAAATTCCTTTAAGCAAATATTCAGCGAAAAAGTTAATTAAATTGAAAGCATTCAATGGTTGCCATAGCAACAATAAAAACAACAGAAAAAAAATTTACATTTACAACATCGAAAATATTTCATGCAAATAAATAGCAAACAAATTGAATCCAATTGCGAATAGGGCATTGCAAATAAAATAATGTAAATAATTGCAGCTACAAATTTTTATGAAAATCCATAAATATAGAGCGAAATATATATATATATATATATATATATATATATATATATATATTAAATATGAAGAATGTCAGAAAGTGGACATGACAAAAAATATCCCACAGCTGAAACTATATGTAGTACATATTATGAACTATCATCAGTTATCAGTTGTACATATGCCATAAGTTGTTGAGAGATGAATATTAAAGGAAAGGATATTGATATATAGTTACCTTACACTATATGAAGTCCATTGAAAGTATGATCTCTCAACTGAAAATAAAAAATATAATAAAATTACGTAAAAAGAAAAAAAAAAAATTTAATTGAACAAAAATTTTAAAATAATTTATAATTATGTATATGATAAAAATAATATTATTATTTTTTTATAATATTATATTTCATATAATTATACTTCATGTATATTTAATTATATAGTTATATATAATATATTTAATTCCTATATATAATTTTTTTTAACTGTTGGATATTTATAATATATATTTTTAAATTTTTAAATATAAACTTTCATATATTTTAAAAAAAATTTTAAGCAATATATAATCTATAACATAGTATATATACTACATAACATATATAGTATATAGAAAATCAAACAAATCCAATCCATAATCATAATCAAATAAATCATAAACCATACATAAATATATATATATATATATATATATATTTATTTACTTTGATAAGCATAAAATTCTAAAATCAAATTCTATCAGAAATGATAAAATTCTTACTCAAGATAAAAAATAATAATATATTCGAAAAGCCCAAATATATCCTTATATTAAAATGATTTTTTACATGTTCAGTAAATATTAAATGTTATAAAGGTTTTCGAATTTTATGAAAAAAAAAGGTTTTAACAGGTACGTAAATAGAATAAAGGAATATAATATTTGATTTTTTTTTCGGAGTCTCAATCAACTGCAGCAGCATCAGATCAGTATCGATAATTTGTATACCGCGAGTTGCATTCATTTGTTAAAACTTTTTACACACTTTATTGAATGCAGTTCACGGTAGATGCGAGAGAAAAAAATGTTGTGTAAAAGAGAAAAGCGTGAAAATAGTGCGCAAGTGGAATGAGGGAGAGAAAAAAATTGAATGAAAAATGGAATCGAATGTAGTTGTAAATGTGAAATGCGCTTTAAAATGCAGTGCAATGCGTCTTGTTAATTTAATGCAATTTATATTGAGCAGAGAATCCTGCCTTCGCTTGACTTGGCCCCGTTTGTTGATTGCGGGCCGTTTGTAAGGATTGCGGTTGAGCAGCCTTTTGGACAACTGCCACGCAACGCGACGCGACGCAACGCAATCAGTCGACAGAAGTGTTTGTGCCACAAATGATTTTGCGAACAGATTGCCTGCCGGGCGATGTCTATTGTGATTATGCGATGCCAGCTGACAACTGGCCCCGAGGCATGGGGCAGGGGGGTGGGTGGCAAATGGGCAAATGGGCGTGGCGCAGTCACACGGAAGCGATGACAGCAGCAACAGCAACAGCAACAACAATAACAGTTCATTACGGCGCAGAAGTCAGGCGAGGATGAAGGCGCCAAAAGACAGCAAAAGCAATTGCAGCAATACAGCACAAAACTGCACAAACTGCAAGCAGAGGCAAAAGCCGCAGTAAAAGCAAAAGTATCTGTCAGATACAATTTTCGAATTGCTGAGATACTCTCACGGCATTTTGTACGCTTGCTTAAGTCCCACACACACACACACACACACACAAGCAAAAGAAAACAGAAAAAAAATGCGGAAAACTGTGAAAAGCCATGAAAACTGTTAACTGAAATCAATTTGGCGCCGCAGGTGCTGGGAAAATGGCAAAAAGTTGCCAGCAATTGAAATTATGCAATTGCAAAATTTCACCCAACTGCTGTAAAATTGCTGTTTAGGCCAACAACAACAGCCTTGGCCCAGTTCAATGAAAGAGAGAAGTAAGAGAGAGAAAGAGAGAGAGAGAGACAGTTGAAAATAGTTAAACATTATTGCCATTCATGATATTGTCTTATCGAGACGCTTCCATCGGCTAGCCACAATGGCACAGGATCAGGATTAGGGCTCAGAGTCAGACAAGCAGACAACCAGACAGCCAGACAGCCAGACAGGCAATTCGGTTTAGTTTTAATCCACTGTTGACAGTTGAAAGGCCCATTAAAACGCAAAAAGATATACAGCCAAAGATACTGAAGCGGATGTCTGATGATGCCTGATGGCTGACTCGCAGCCAGATAAGGTTAGAAAGTCATTCAATTAACGTTCGCCCAGTAGTCAGCAAAATGTCACTTTTGACATTTATTAACTCACAATTCTTGTTTCGCTCTGTCTTCTTCTCTTCCTGCATATATCCTCCCTTCACTCAACCTCTCTTACTCTATACAAAGTCCTTTCCATTTGGCGAACACTTTTGGCCCTGGCCAATTGTTCAATGCTTATGCGGGCTCTGTGACCAGAATAACTGAAATGCGACTACGTGAAGATAAATGAAGATGCAGAGCGGGCTTAGGGTTGAGTTTTAGATTTAGCAATTCATAGATGCCACTGATAGCAGAGAGTTGGGCGAATAGTTTCAGTTTGTTGCGAAACGGCTTACCCAACTCACATATTTAATGCGTTCGTTGACACAAGAGCATATCATATTTTAAGTGTTTTTCAGCTTAAATTCCTGAAAAACTCTCAAATTGAAATTGTAAGAATGCTGTCATTAAATACCAAAATCGGCTTAGTTTCTATTTCACAATTCTTCTCAATTTTATAAAATTTTATTTTTTTTTTGTTTTTTTTTTTGCTTGTCAACCACAACAATTTCGTATAATAAATGCTGCAGTTGGAGTTTCGCAATCAATCAGCTTTGAGGCATTAACAAATGAGAAATTCCATTTAAAATATTTTCTTCTCTCTTGTCAGCTGTTATTCACTATTTGGGTCAATAGAAGAAGAAGAAGTAGCAGCAGCAGCAGCATCAGCAGCAGCAGTTCCCAGCATAATTCGATATGTAATCATCGCAGCGAATCATTTCAAGCGCATTCTATGCCAGCATTTCAGCTTTCATCTATCCCTAATGTCCACACTCCTCACATCTATCTATCTATCTAACTATCTATCTATCTAACTATCTATCCATCTATCTTTAAAATGCTTCTATTGACAATTTAGCTTTCGACTGTCGCTTCACTAATTTCGCACTTGACGCAGTGATTGTGTAAGAGAGATAGATGTAGCTTAAAAGAGTGAGAGAGAGAGAGATAGAGAGAGAGAGAGAGAGAGAGAGAGAGAGAGATAGTGAGAGAGAGAGAGAGAGAGAGAGCATAGTCTGCCTTCACAATTTTCATTATGTAGCGTTTAGCATTTGCATCACATTCGCGACATGTTGCAAATTTCTAGCTTTGTTTGCCTACATTTCTTCTTCTTCTTCTTCCATTTGTCACTTCTCTTTTACGCTTCGATGCTCAGCGCTTTTCTCAGCGGGTCCATTCACATCGCTCTGCCAATGTCATCTGTCAATATTGATTTAAAATCAATTCATCTACAGCTGCTGTCGCTGCTGCTGCTGCTGCTGCTGCTGCTGCTTCTGCTGCTGTCGTTGCTGTTGAATCTGATTTGACTGCAGCTTGAGCTTTTCATTAGCCATCGCGGAAAGTCGGTCGTGGCACAGTTAACTTGTTGTAAACATTGTTATGCGTACGTCAATCTCTCTTATTAAATTTGATGTATGCATGCTTGCTGTATTAATCAAATTTAGTGCGACACTCCCCGAAACCAACAGCAGTCACATAGTCAGCAGACAGTTGGATAGTTGTCAGTCAGAGCCAAGCCCTTTTGAGTCGCGTCCATGACACTTGTCCATCAGCTGGCCAAACAAACTGGCCCAAGTCATGAGCCATGGCTAGACCCGCACACCTATCCCTGCCAGCCCGACCAACAGCCTGACGGCCTGCCTGCCTGCCTGGCTGGCTGCCACTCATTTCAATTGAAACGAACGTCATTTGAAACGTGTATACCCCACCCCGAAATGTCAACGAGCACAACTTCAACCGCAGCGATTACGATTACCAACCCAGTTCTCAGTTCGCAGTTCTCAGTTCTCATTTGCCGGAGTTCAATGCTCCAATATGTAAATTGAGTCTTGTTATTGCTTTTGCTGTTGCTTTTCCTGTTGCTGCTGTCGCTTTTGCTGTTTGCTGCTGCTGTTGTTGTTGTTGTTGCCGAGCACGCACTGCAAAAGCAACAATATCTTTAAAACGTCGACTTAAAGCGCCGCTTTGCCCTCCGCAGGCCAACTGAAATACAATTTTGCGGCCATGTTTTTTAAGAATTACAACGCGAAAATGCTGTTAACTTGGGCCCTTACACATGCAAAGCCCCCAT
Source organism: Drosophila stalkeri (assembly GCA_035047405.1). Classification (NCBI taxonomy): domain Eukaryota; kingdom Metazoa; phylum Arthropoda; class Insecta; order Diptera; family Drosophilidae; genus Drosophila; species Drosophila stalkeri. The sequence continues at coordinate 12,147,689 of JAWNPR010000039.1, forward strand.
CGAAATCCATGAAATGACCATGCAGCCGTGCCACAACTGCGAGCACAAACACTCAGCCGAACAGGCATTGATTGAATCGTTGCTGCACACAACTTTCGCCAAATACCCTCTATTAATAAGGGGCAGCTGAAAGTAGTGAGAAATTAATATGGTTTTTTATATATTTATTTATTTTGAATTATGAGTTTAAATATTAAAAAATCGAAAAATAAAGAATAACTATAATGCATATAAAAATGTATTTAAGATAAAATATTAGTTTCTAAAAGTCATTTATTTACTTCAAATCCATTTTTTAAACTTAGATGAAATAAATAAAAATATTATTTATGAATAATTTATAATTATAACAACAACGATTAACTTTCATATAATTAATAAATGATATAATATATTTATATACATTATTATTTTTATTTATGAATCATTTATAATTATTACAAAAATAATTAATTTTCATTTAATTAACAAATGATATATATTTATATAAATTATTTTTCACAATTTTCTACTATATTTTAATGTTAATGTATTATTCTTTTTAAATGTAAATAATAATAAAAAAAGAAGTAAATAAAAGTATGTTTTTATGAAAATTTGACTAAAAGTTCTTAGAATAAAAATTAAAAAAAAATTATAAATTATATATATATTATTTTTTAAAGTTGAACTAAAAGTTATTTAAATAAAAATGAAAAATAAATTGATTTTTATTTAATTACTTAATTTTATTAAAATATTTAATTAATTATATATAAAAGTTTGGATTTATTTGACTAATCAAATTTTCTAATTTAGTTCAACTTAAATTTTAATAAAATCTGTTTCTTCTTTTTCTTTTTTTTTTTTTTGATATGAATGAACTTTAATTTTTGTAGTAATGTTGCTTTAATATTTTCTTTTTCTTTCTCTACGCTCTTTTAGCTGATTTAGCAATTTTGTTTTTCCTCTTTGCACTAAATACCTCTCACATCAATTCCAAGCCTAAGCTGCTTTGCTTTGTTTATTTATTTTAAAACTTTTACAAGCAAAAATAAGACACACAAATACAGGTATCTAGCCAAAGCTCAAATACAATGTATTTTCATAGGCTTTTCTCATATTTAAATATCAGTCACAAAGTAAACGAAAGCAAATCAAATGGAGTCATGAAGAGCTGCTTGAAATATGTTGATATTAAAAGGAATATTAAACACTCACAAACACACACACACACATATGCAGTCACATATATACACACTTATATATGCACACATTACCAACAGCCTTATAGGGTATCAAAGGCTTTGCTGCTGCTGCTGCTGCTGCTGCTCCTGTTGACTTCTCATTTCAATTGCATTCAGAACACTTAACAATTTACTGCCAACTACGCAAACGAATTACACAACATATATACAGTCGCATATAGTACATATGTATATATATATATATTATATATGTTATATATAAATTTTCACGCAATAAAGTCAATGGCTTTTAGCTCGGATGGGGAGAGAACATACACACACACAAAAAGCATAACCTGCTCCGTTTATAAGGCAGTAAAATTTATATATATAAAACTCATTTTTTTCAACATTTTCATTAAGGGACGCAAAAAATGAATTGAGTAGCGATGGGCAGAAAAATTGTCGTTAAAAAATGACAAACAGTAAACACTGAAAATGGTTTTCATAAAAAAAAAAAAAAACAAAAACAAAAGTGGAGAGAAAAAATGTGGAAAAAACGTGATTAATCCGTGTGATAGTCGAACGCGTTTATAACAATTTAATTTGAAGTTTATCTGCGTTTTATTTTTGTGACCAATTTGAAATTGATATTTGTAACAATTATCGCTTGAAGAAGGCAAATACTCATCACGGCATTCCACAACTTCATATAACATTACAACATTTTAATTAAAATTTACATTTAAACAATCGCAATTCAAGTTAATCGCATGCTGAAATTTGGAAAATTTACAATTTGACCGCAAAATATGCGAAACAATTAGACAATTGTCATGTGTGTGTATGTGTGTGTGTGTAAGTTGTAAATTGAATTACTTCACAGTTTTATTGGCCTATTCATATGCAAATGTATATTTAACTCCATCGTCACACGACATTCTCTCAATTTGCATAGATGACGAGGTTAATAATCATTTACTTCTGTCTTTGACTTATCTTTAAGTCTCGCATGTAATCAGCACTAAGATTGTACGCATTCCATGTGAGTGTATACGTGCGTGTGCGTATGTGTGTGTGTGTGTGTGTGTAAAATTAAATTAAATTAAATTCAGGCATAAATTTTGGAGTAAAATTTTAATTACGTGTGTGCACTTGCTCGTATGACTAACAGTTATGCTTAAAAGTATATATACAATTATGGAAATATATGCATATGTATGTGTATGTGTTTGTGTTTTTTTTTTCTTGTATCTGTCAGATACTTGACTCGCTGTCTGAGATCCACAGATACTTTTAGCACACCAACCCCACTCGACGTGCACGTGCTCGAGTTACAAATGAAGCTTGATTCAGTTTTGACAGGTTCATGTACGAAAATGAAGTTCACTTCCGAAATTGTGTGCATTATTGCTATATTAATTAACAATATCGAAATAGCTAATTAGCACTTTATTTTGCAATGTAATTTTTTTATTTTTGTTTTCAATTAAATTTTGATCAATTTATGGAGTAAGATTAATTGAACTTGAAATTGAGCTGGAAACATTTAATGAAAAATATTTGGAAATGCTTCAAAATATTTTTAATTATAAATAATATTAATGAGAACAAAAATTGTAAAATAAAAAAATAATAGAATTCATAATAATAGAAAAACATTTAAAATTCATTAAATTATTTTTTAAATATTTTTAACAGAACAAAAATAAAAAAGAAAAATAAATAAAGATAATTATATGTTATTACTGATAATAATTATAATTATAAAAAAAAATCACAAGTAATACCTTAATAATAATGATAAAAATATAAAATATATTTACTATAAACGAGACTGACATTGATAAAAAATATTATTATTATATAAAAATCGAAATGAAACTAATAATAATTGCAAAGCTTAATACCAAAATGTAATAAAATTTAAAAATTAATTATGATTAACATTTAGCATTGCCCAATGCTTAATTAGGCCTAATTGCCTACATAAGATAAATGCTTAAAATGCTAAATACAGACTTAACTATTAATTGTTAATTAATTGTAAATGCTTCTCATTTAATTGATTTCCTTAGCCGCAAAATAACTCATTGTTGCAAACTAAATCGGGTTTTACCCAATTTATTATAAATGCATTTCAATTTCCATTTTCATTTACAAGTGTTAAGCACAAGTACAAGGATTTTCCATTCGAATGTAGCCACTTAATTGTAGTTACTCGAAAATCGACACTCAAGTAATAGACATTCATTAAGGATAAAGCCCAAACACACAGAGAGCGAGAGAGAGAGAGAGAGAGGGAGAGCGAGTGTGAGTGTGAGTGAGATCGAGTGTGTGTAAATAGAATGTATTTAATTTGGCAAAGGCCTAAAAGACATGGCCCAGACTTAACTCTGTGCAGCTGAAAGTTACATTAAGAACAACAACAATTTAATTACATTAAAGTTTTCTCTATTTAATCAGCAACAATAACAGAGAATGCCACATGAGCAGGCGTGTGGCAGGAGGCATGACTGTTCGTTTTTCTGCTCAGCATTTGGCTAATTGATGTGCCACAAAGTTTAAGCAAATATCAAAGTACATTTCGTGTGCAAAGCGCAATTGCTTGCAGGCATTTCGAAAAACAATTTAGCTCAAGTTTTTAGTTTCTAGCCAGATGCTCTAATTCACTTAGCCAGACTGCAACTGGAAACTTGTCAAAGTTGCAACAGAAAAAAAAAAATGCAAAAGAAGAACAAGAAGTAGAAATAATAATAAAAATTAAATTTGTAGAAAATGCCAAGAAAATGCCAACAACAAATTTGCGATAAAAACCTGAGGCAGGGAAAATGTCAACAAAACTGAAAGCTGACTACAGCCAAAAAGATGCAGCTAAGCCAAGGTAAAATGTTACAAAATGCGACAACTCGGGCTGCAGAGGTAGGAAGCTGCAGCACGTGCCGTCAATTTGGTGTTAAGAATAAAGACAACAACAACAACAACAACAAAGTTTTTTTGGCTATTATTAAATTTGCGAGAGCCCAACTAAAAACTTAACATACTAAGCTGCCAGCTGCGGCTGCCACGCCCAACGTCCCTTACAGCACCTGGGTGCAGGCAGGGGAAACGAAGTAACATTTGAATAATTACTAAAGTTGACTGGAGTTGAGTGGAGTGGAGCAGCAGCAGCAGCAGCAGCAGCAAAGCCAAAGCATGCAGCACTTTATGCTAGCTGGCGATTTATGTGTCTCCAGAGCAGCAAAGGCATGTGTGTGTGTGTGTGTGTGTGTGTGTGTGTGTGTGAGAGAGTTGTGTTGTTATGCTGCGCTTAAAAGACGTGTGAATTTATGTACTGAGATGCATTTTAAGTGAATTAAATTCCCCAAGCAGCTAACAGAAAAAAAAAAAGAGCAGCTATATTCAATATGCCGAACAATTTATACACTGCCAGGAAAAGTGTTGAAGTAGATAGGAGAGAGCAGAGTGGAATTGAGGTTTGAAGACAGATTAAACAATTCAATATGAGAAAATATAAATTTACATTCATTTTATTAAGAATGCTTGACCAAATTAGTTAGAGAGTCTTGTAATTTTTATAAATATTAAGCTTAATTTAATTTAGTATGTTCCACAAAAAAATCATATTCAAACTCTTCTTGCTATTTGGCATGCTCCAATTCAAATTCAAATCATACACTCAATATGTTCCGCCAAAGAGAAGAAAGTCTTTGCCTTTACCTTTGCCTATGCCACTCTTAAATTAAGGTTTTAATTATCATAAAAACTAACACATTCGAGCTATAATACATATACTTCACAAGAACTGCTCTCCTCTCCGCATGAAACTTCTCTCCTGTCGTTTGACATTTCATTACAAAGTAATGAACCCCGTTTGATGCGCATAAAACTCACTCGAATGCAGTTGACAAATGTTGCTTATACATGTTGCGGCAGCATGTTGCCAATGCAAGGCTGCGAGCGTAACGCATGAAACATTTGTAGCAAACATTTGCTTAGGGTTGCAGCCGGACTCTTGGCAAACAGCCAATGGCTGCAAAGCCTACAGATAATATCTATAAAAAAAAAAATAAAAATAAAATTGATGGCTTTGACGCCGCTGCAGCTAATGATGTTCATAACGACAGCGCTCATGATGCTGATGCTGATGCTGATGATGCTGTTGCTGATGATGTTGTTTGTTGATAATAATGATGCATGGAGCAACCCTGCAGCCGCAGTGCTAGCCAAAGCAAGCCTAAACCAATTTGGCACGCGAAAATTGCATTACAGCTGGCAAATTTAATAAACCAACAAACCGAGAAAGCAGATAGCGTGAAAGAGAGAGAGAGAGAGAGAGAGAGAGGAAACTCTGAAGGAAAACGCCTGGCAAAGAAACACTAACAACAACAACAACAACAACAACAACAAGCGGAGACAACCCCAGCATGTTGTCAGGGTTGTCACGGCACACCACAAATGTTAAAAATTTCACAGCCTGAACTTTAGCTTCCATTTTCGTTTCAATATATATTTTTTTTCTGTAGGGCTGAGGGGTTGCTTCACTTTTTATTTGTCGACGGGGATAAAATCAAATAAATAAAGCCGCACACACACATTTTTCGGCTAAATGTTTGGCATATTTCGGTGCGTGTAGCATTTGCATCGCCATTTTTGATTTATGCCGCATAGAAAATGGAAATTTATGTGTTCTGTGTGGCCATTAGAACGTGAGCTAGAATTTGTTGTTGGCCATATGGCTGTTGGTGGAGCTATTAAATAAAATTCTAGCTATTGCTGGATAAAATAAAGGACAACTACCAAATTGCATACAAACTATGATAATGGCAGCTCAACAAATGTCGCCTTCCATTGGATTAGTGTAAAACATGATTGGGTTCGGCTGTGTATATATAGCCAAAATTTAGCTATTATACAGAATTTGATCGACTATAAAAATCAACTCGCAAATTTTAATTCAAATTCCAATTGTGGCCACAAACGCCACATACAGAGAGCGCCACACAATTACCTCCACCCATGCCCATTTAGTTGCTTCCTCTGAAGCTGTCAACATCTATTCAATCGCTATTTAAAATTCCATATCCAAAATCACAGCGCATAGAGAAGCTAGTACAAATAAATATAGATAGTGTGTGTGAGTGTGTGTGTGAGTGTGTGTGTGTTGCCATCAGCAGCAGCGAGCTGTTGGCGACAGGTGAGAAAATCTATTGAAAATTGTAGTTAAATATTTCAATGCCACGCCCACCCACTACCACCACACACACACACACACACTCAGGTTAGTGAAAAATGCATGAGGCAAGTTCATTAGTTTGATTGTTGTTAGCTGTTTTTGGCTGTTTTTGTGTTTGCCACAAGTGAGTGCGGGCTGTGAGTGTGAATGTGTTATAAAGACGATTTGGTTAGACCGCAAACGTTGCAGGTAAAACTCGTGCATAGCTGACGGCAACAACAAAGGTGTAAAAAACGAAAGGCGCAAATATGAAATATTTTGGCATTAAAATGAAAATAACGTAATTCGTAATGAAAGCCGACTTCAAAACATGCAAACACTCACACACTCACACACACACACACACAGATATAAGTTGTTTCTGCATGCTCAGACAGACACACACACAGAGACACTCACTCACGCATTCACATTCACACACTCACACCCACTAATGGATTTATGCAATGCTTGCAGAATTGTAAAAATTCCTTTGGCTTTTGAAATACCCAGGAAAATGTTGTGCATAAAGCGGGAGTTTTATGATGAGAAGAAATATGAGAGATTTAACATAATGGTATATATGTATATATATATATTCTATATTCTCTATATATAAGGGTATATAAAGAGAAGAAATATGTGAGATGTATATAAGAATATATATATACAATATATAAGTTATACAAATAGTTTTAATAGCTTTTTTTTATTATTTTTTCTATGTTTGCCTTGAAAAACTCGAACTTTTATAATGAATATTTAAATTTTAATATTCTTCAAATTTTAGCAGATATTAAATTCGATACACAACTTTTTTAAATCTATCAAAATTTCAATCAAATTGAACTTATTATTTAAATATTAATATTTTTATATTTTTCAAATTTTAGCAGATATTAAATTCGATACACAACTTCTTTAAATCTATCAAAATTTCAATATCATGTAACTGAAGTCTGATTAAGCTTTAGCAAACATTTAAAATTATCTAAACAAGCGCAAGAGTCTATTGAATAACTTCCAAGTGTAAGCTTCTATGTTTTTGCTAAGCTCTTGCTTAATACATTTGTCCTGTGCCTCTTTTATGAAATATTTCATGCCGGCTGGCACATTGTAAGGCTTTGATAGTAAGGTGAATGCACAGTTTGTGCTTGCGCTGACAGTGGCGAAGGGCAATAAAAATTCCACAATGGCATTAGCTCTGCAGGCACAAACACTCACACAGAGAGAACACTCTCTGTTTGTTTGCGTGAATTTGCGGCGCGTATTTGCGGCCAAGCAATGTCGCACACGCGCTACGCTGCTAAAAGTGAAATGCAATAAAATAAAATGAAATGCACAGAATTTCGCACCAGCACATATGTATGTGTGTGTGTATATGATGCGGATATGTGAGTGTTTTTATTTATATTTATTTATATATATGCTATTATTTACATACGAAGTCGCAGTCCAACTGCAACAAGAGAGAGAGAGAGGCAAGTATACTCTCAGCTCGGTGCTAAATCGTATTACTGCACGCGATTCCCATGAAAGCCATTAACAGAGACAGCAACAGCAATAACAGCCATAGCCACAGCCACAGCAACAGCAACAGCAACAGTAACAGAGACTGCAAACTCGTAACTCACTAACTCAACGGGGCAGTTCCTATATACCATTTACAAACACCCATCGAGCAAGTAGCAATAATAAAAAATAAATAAAAAAAAACATATATATATATTTAGAGAAAATTTGAAGTAATTTATAAAGAAAAGAAATTAAGAATAATATTAAAAATAAATATAAATAAATAAAAAATATATAAAAAATATTAACTTGAAAATAAAAAAATAAAAATATTTTATAAAAACATTAAAATTTCGATGTTTATAAATTATATATAAATATATATAAATAATAAATTTAATATTCATATGTGTGATAAAAAATAACATTAATAAATATATATAAATTATAGATTTACTCTTCACATATAAAATAAAAAATAACATTAATAAATATATACAAATGATAAATTTACTATTCACATATGAAATAAAAAAAAAAAACATAAATAAAATACAAAATTAAATGAAATCAAACAAATCTTTTCTAATTCATATGCCAGCATATTCCTGCTTTAACTGCAATTTATATATTCAAATGCAAAATTCTTAGCCAATTTCTCTAAGTGCATAACTGCCCATATAGTACATAGCATATCATGCATACAACATTCGTAAATATCTCTGTATGTAGACAACAGTTGGCGGCTATAATAAGCCATGCCAAAAAAGCGAAACAGTCCCGTTCCAGCAATCCATAACCCTAGCCCTTATTACTGCCAACGGCGAGCAGCCGCAAAAAGTTTACGCTTGCTGGGATAGAGATAGGGAGAGTTATAGGGATAGGGAGAGGGATAGGGATAGGGATAGGGATAGTACGAAGCAGTGGCTCACTGGTTGACTGGCTGACTGGCTGCCTGGAATGTGACCCACAGTAATTAGTGTAATAAGCCTCAATGTACACACACACACACATTTACACACATATGCAGCACTTAATGTGTCTGTGTGTGTGTGCAATTGTGGGCAAACTAAATCCTTTGCATCAGTCTCTATGCAGCCATTTTGTGTGCGAGCCAAAAAAGCCAGAATCCAAACGGAATTGAACGAAAATGCCTTGCAAAACTTTTATTTTCATTCCTCTCTCTTTTTTTTTTGTGGTATTTTGCAGATATGTGATTCGGTCAGAGATAACTGCTAACTTCGAAGCATATATCATCTTTTTTTGTGTGCAGTGCTAAATGCTTTTTGCATTCATTGGAGAAATTTAAGAAACTTGTTGCCCAACTAAATGCCACAAAATTAATAATAAATTCACACAAAAGCGGATTTGCCAATAACTTTTTGCTTCAAATTCTCAAATTGCTAAAAAAAAGAAACTAATTGGGCTGGTGTCTACATGAATTGGCCAGTCAGAAGTTTTGATAAAAACTTATTTGAAAATGATTCCAAAGAGCTCTCAGAAGGCAAAGCACTTAGTGCTAAGCTTTAGTAGAAGGTTAACATGAAGTTAACATTATGTTAATTTATTTGCTTTTGACTTTTGAACTTATTTCATAAATTAAAAGCAACCAAATTAACATACTGTTAACTTCATGTTAATATTAAAATAAATTTACATAACTGATTTGCTGGCAAATTGTTAAAGTTCTCAGGTTGCTTGAGCATAAAGTAAACTTTCTGTTGATGGCACACAAATTAACCTAATGTCAACTGAATGCTAACAACTCGACTTGTCATATAAACATGGTTTTCAGCTACATTGCTCGACCTGCTTTTTAGCATAAAAGTGCTAAACAAAGTTAATTAACCTTCATCATAATTTACAGCTAGAACAAGTTTTAGGGCTATAAAGAAAAATCTCTTTAATATCTTTAACCCTATTAGGCAAACTAAACTAATTTCATTTTATCATCTTTTACTTGCAGGTAATTACAATTTGTTCAATTGACAATGGGCCGTGGCTGGAAGCCACAACATAGTAAATTGTAAGTGTTTTGCCACGCCCCCAATTAGTCGCACATTTAACAGTGAAGAGCAGACGACAACAATTATTATCGATGGTAAATCTTTATATACATATATATAAATATTAAAAAGAGGTTCTATTGAATTAAAAATCCATCAAAGACTTGGCCGACCGCTGTTGCGGCTCGTGTTTTGTGTTTGTAAGCGGCTCGTGACACGACAAGCGAATCACTTACCCCCTGTCGTGGCTCGACTTCAGTCAGTCATGCACAAAGGGCTACTTGTGGTTGGCTCCTTCATAAAAGTTAAAATGCAAATACAATTTGCCACTTAAAATCAACATAAATTGAAGCATGGACGGGCAATTGCAGGCATACACAGAGAGCAAGAGTAAGGGAGAGGGGGAGTGAGGCAGCAAGAGGAAGGTTTAGTGAAAGGGAAGGCCAATCGTTTCGCATTCGAGAGGCACTTCAAACAATTTACAACAAAAACGAGGCAGCACACACACAGACACGCAGCAGAGGCGAGAGAGATAGGAGACCAGAGAGACAAGCTACAAGAGTGGAAAGTCAGCAAAATAAAAATCAAATTCTATGAGCATACAAAAAAAAAAAAAACTTCTAACTAAATATGTGTGCAGAGCTTGTGCGGAAAATTACGGAAACGGAACTCTGGCAAATTCAAGGGAAAAGGTTATCAAAAGAATAAAGCTGTGCAGTTAAAGTGCAGCACGACTGTATAATACTCTGTACAGAGAGAGAGAGAGAGAGAGAGAGAGAGAGAGAGAGAGAGAGAGAGAGGAGAGGAGAGAGTGGAGAGAATAAAGAACAAAACTCAATTATAATACAAACTCTTAAAGCTGGTAGCGAGTGTAGGGTAAACTTTGAGTGGATAACTAAAATCTGTTTATATTAATTTTAAAATCCCTCTCTGCCCCAACTAGAGTATAAACAGCCAAAGCAATAAAACACAAGTTAATGTATTCCACCATGGTTACATATCCATTTCGAGAGATTTCATTTTCTGGCCACTAATATTAAGTGGAAAAAGCCAACTTCGATTTGTTGCCAAGTAACCTGGCTTAAAGCATACTTAAACGCATGTCCAGCGCCAGTCAAAACTTTGTGGGCAGATTAATTTTTGAAGTGCATTAGATATTAAAATGGGTCTCACAATTGGACTGAAAAGATATTTAGAGTAATATTTGAACTGAGAGTCGTAGTTAAAGATATTTCTAAATATCTTGAATAATGAATTGAATTAATGTAAATCTGTCATTAAGACATTTGATGAAAGAATATATTTTACTTAAAATATATTGATATATTAAATATATATATATATATTATATATTTTTTTTATGAAAATAAAAATTAATATATTTGAAGATTTAATTTATAATTTAAAATTCTTAAAGATATTAACATTCAAATATACAATATTAAATCTAATATATTCAGATTGCTTAGATTTAAATATTTAAAATTGAATTTTTTAATATTTAATCCATTAAAAATATTCCGTCAATTATCTCACTTAACTTTCCCTTTGTCTGGGATTATCCTCAGCTGCTGCCGTGGCCCAAAATTTTGATATCTATATTTGATGGCAGCTGTTACTGATTCTCAAGCCATAATTACCCAGTCAAAAACTCTCACACACACACACACACATACACATACAATAACTAGGCACAATTGTAGTCTCTAATAAATTCATAATTGACAACGCCCTTCAGTGCCCCTTCAGCTCTTCTCGCCAGCCCTGCACACATATGACAAATGCTGCGAGGCGGCGCATTTCACGCATAAACAGGCCGCACTTCCACATCCTCCAGCCTTTGCCCGGCCAACTTCCTGCCACGGCTGTTGCTGCTTTGCAAATTGCTGCGCTTCCTGCTTCGTTCGGGCCAACAACAACAACAGCAACAAAATAAAAAGGGTTAGGGCTGTCACTGTACGCACAACCCTTCGGGTAATTGCAAAAACTATTAAGCCAAATTATGGGTTTTAATATACGAGGCGCATAAAATGCCGGCTGCCTGGTTCGCTGACTTGCCGCCTCGCTAAAACCCCTCGACTTCGGCTGCACTTGAGTGTTTCAAGTGCCGTGAAAATCAAGCACACGCGAAATTATTCTATATAGATTTGCAGCCGGGCCAAGCTGTGAACCCCCCTCGCAGTTTGTTTGATTGCAAAATGTTTGCTCGGGCGAATATAAAAAATAAAAGCAAAAAAAAAAAAAAAAAAAAAAAAAGGCGCCGCTTCGAATTATATATATGAAAAATGCAAGGGTAATATTTGCTCGACCTATGCACGCAGCTCGCCCCCGCCACACTCACAGATCAACAACATTTTCACATAGAGTAGTGTTTTTTTTTTCCCCTTCCTTACCCCCAATTGGCCCAGAGAGCTCTGTGGCATTCCCATGGCGCTCTTTAAACATTTCAACTCCGAGTCCTTCGAGAGACATAAGCAAAAAAGAAAAAAAAAAAATGAAATAGAAATAAAATTGAAAATTTGGCAAATATGAAAAAATGAAAAGTCATTTCCACATACATTGAGGATGAGGGTAAAATGTAAACGTGCAAATTTTCCTCTTTGTTTTTTTTTTTTTTTTTTGGTTAGTTAGTTTTATTGTTATTTGCTGTTTGGGGGCTCTGGAAGTTGGGGCCAACCAACTGCTGCATAATTTAAGCGATGAATTTAAGCGGAATTATTGACTGTAAATTCGCTCTGCGGTATATGTGGGTGTGGCTGCCATAAGGCGTGTCTGTGTGTGTGTGTTTATTTCCTGTAAATGGATGAATTTGCTTCTGGATATTGGTTATTTGGCCAATTCCATTCGTTAGTTATTTAGTCCCTTGCTGATGGGTAGAGAGAGAGAGAGAGAACAGCCATAAATCACAGATAGTTCATAATTTGAAAACATAAAAACATATATATATATATATATATTTATATATATACAAATTCATCTAACAGCTAGTCAAATATTTAACCAACACATTTTTGTAGATTTTAATTGACATAATTAAAGCACGGCTCGCATATGCATGCTAATTATAAAATAATATAAACAAAATTATATTCTATGTGTGTAGGCATTCCGAAACATAACACGCACCCGCAAATAGAACGTGTTTGCTTTGTTTTAGCTGCATGTAATTTCAACATGCATGTCAAACTGTGAGCTGACAACAAATATTTAACATGAATATTTTTGGTTTTTTAGGCATATGCAACTATTCATAGTTTAACAAAAATGTGTGCGAAGTTTGAGTGAAAAAAAAGTAAAGAGATTAAAATATATTAAAATATTTCTTATAATATATAAGAATATGCATGTAGAATAAGTATTTAAATGTATTTTAATATATATTTATTTTTATTTTAACATGAACTGGAAAGGCATGAAATTAGTTTAACAGACATGTTAAGTAAATTCATATATAATATAATCATAAATTATTTAATATTATACAAAAAAAATAAATTTATAAAAAAATAATAAAAAATAAAATATGTTGTTAAGGAAAGATTAGCATTATTATTATAAATATTAAATTAAATATATTTTGACTTATTTATTTTAATATATAATGTTAATGTTAATGTTAAGCTGGGAGCGCATTCATTACATTGGTTTAACAGATATGTTAAGTAAATTCATATAAAATATTTTCATAAATTATTTAATACTAGAAAAACAAGAGTGAAGATTTTTTTTTTTTATATATTTATGAGATCAGTAACATTTTCATATGCTAACAAGTCTGATATATATCTTTTACTAACAACAAATTTCTAGTTAGTTTGTCATATTTAAATATTAAATTTTCCTGCAGAATGTTTAACATTAGCTAATGTTTATTTTATATGAATTCAAGCTTAAAGCAAACACTTCTTAGATTGTTTTATAGCTACAATCTAATGCTATTGCTGTAACATCTGTAATCCCGTCTGCATTGCGGTACGCAAACATTCGCTTCGCACTCTCATTCCTTCTCGTATATATTTCCCCCTTTCGCTCATCCCATTTACACTTGCAGCAAGCTTCGGCGTAGAGATAAATTGCACTGCACTTGGCCATAAATTAAATATATATATAATTTTCTTTTCATTTTTCACATTTTTTCTTTTTTTTTTTTTTTTGTAAATCTAACAGAAATATTCGCTTGAACGCCTCTTAAGAATTGAAATGCTTGGCTCAGCAGACAGCTAAAGCAACCCCCCTTTCAAATACAATCCGACTCGTGAGTTGTAGAACTGACGGCGGCTGTTCTCTGTTCTCTGTTCGGTGTTCTCTGTTCACTGAAATTTTAATAACTCAATTACGCACACATTTGAATTCATTAGCGCCACACGAAATAACAAAAACAACAACAACAACAACAACCAGGGGCTATTGGCAAATATGGCAAGAGAAAGAAAGATAGAAAGAGCGAGTTGGTTTATGCACGGGGATAGCAAGGGGCAAATATAATAAAATGTATATAAATCAAATTTAGCGCTGAAATGGCAAAAGGAGTGCGGGGATTTAATGAATGAGCGGGATACGAGCAGAGAGAGAGAGAGCTGAATGCAGCGAGCAGCGAGCAAGGGACGCAGGAGTTCTGGCATCCTGAACCTTTGTTTGCCCACGGGTTGCGTGTGCAAACGAACGAACACAGTTCACGGCAGGGGTTTCCTTTGCCTTTCTTTCACTTCTCTCCCTCTCTCTCTCTCTCTCTCTCGCTCTTTCTTTTTTTTTTTTTTTTGGCAAGGGCTGCTTTTTGGAAAATTATTGCCTGTGCCGAAAGCATTTGAAAAACTAATAACCATGTACGGATTTCATAATAAATCAAGTACAGCGGGAACAACAATAACAATAGCTATTACAACATATTCATCTATGCAAAGATTTGGGCAATGCATTTCCCTTACACAAGGACAGTCGCCATTACATATGTTTCACTGTACAATTGTGCAGTGTACAGTGTTCAATGCAAACACAACAGGCACTGGGCCACATCTCATTCAGAAAGAAATCGTGTTTCCCCTGATTCTGGATCTGGCTCTGGCTCTGACAGTGGCTGGTATTTGCCAATCGGCTAATAAGGTCAGATTTTTGAACTCAGGTAGCAATTGGCATGTGCTCTATAAAGCGTAAGACCCATCCCAGTGCGATTGTCTAATGCGGCTTAAGCTGCTGCCGAAAACTCAGCAGCAACTGCAACCATTTGGCTAAGCACTTCCTGCAAATTGTGTGCAGCCAGAAAGAGATAGCGAGAGCTGTGAGTGAGATTAGCTAAGGCTGCTTGACTGCAGTCCGCAGTCGAACGCTTCAATGGATCGCAATCAGCTGGCAGTGAAGTTGCGACTAGGGGCAGCTAATTGACAGCTCAGCCAGCGGATGAGGTCAGCTGGAAATCGATGGGATCAACTGAGTGAGCACATATTGAGAATTATGCAGGGCTCTGATTCAATTGAGCTGCCAATATGCCTGTCAAGTTTTTCTTTTTTAGGTTTTACAAACAACGCTGCGATCGTGAATAGATAGGCATATATAGCGGTGATTCAATTAAGAACAACTCTCTCTGTAGATTATAAATAAATATACATATATAGAAATTGTATAAAAATTGGTTATGTGTATAAATTGAAGCTATATATGTATAATATATAAAATTAATATTATATTTTTTATATGTATATATATTTTTTCAGCATAAAATATTATGAAAATTCAAGTTGATAATATGTAAAATTATATAAAAATAATAAATGTAATACATAAAATGTAATTAATAAAAATAATAAATGTATTTTATATATAAAAAGAAAAAAATAGTTTTTGTTTATATATTTTTATTTTTATTTTTATTTTTATTTTTATTTTTATTTTTATATTTTTTAATTTTACATTTTATCAACTTAAATTTTCATAATATTTCATGCATAAAGAAAATTGTTTAACGTTTCGTAAAATAGTTTAATTAATATATAAATTAATGATATATATAGTTTTTATATATATAATTTGCTATTTTTTGTTGTTATCTTATAAGCTTTTTATAATATTAAAGCATTTGCATTTGCATTCATTAAATTCATTTAAACAATGAAATGACTTAGAGACTTAAATAGCTAAAATGTTTGCTAATAATAAACATGAAATATTCAACATTGCTTTTGTCCACTCATGTTTTAACCACTAATTATGTTGGCCAAATGTATATGAGCCATTACACACACCAATGCACACCCACAGGCAACACCAAACACTGCTCAACGACCACATTAATTAATTAAATTTTGAATTTTGCATTTTGCGACAAGCAGCAGATCAGCTTACAACACAAATAGATATATCTATATATATATATATTAATTATGTATATATATCTATAGAGAGAGAGAGAGAGAGACTAATGTAAGTGTGGCTGGCTAGCCCAAGTATTTGGTTTCCAGTTACCATTGACAACTGCCTGAGCTAGCAGCAGCTAGATGCGTTCGCATTGTTAACTAATTGAAATTGTAGACGTTTGGTAAAAATAATTTATATTCAACTGCATTTTGGACAGCTCGCATTACAGTTGGCAGACACCTGTTTGCATTTGCTTACAAATCTCACGAAAGACGAGCTCTAGCTATATACATAAATGTATATGGATATATATGCCTTGAGGCTTGCTCTTGATGTCACAATTTCGAAATGACCAAGCTAATTACATCTCGACTGACAGTTGTGATGCTTTTGTTATATTCACTTTCTATGACATAATTCCTGGTCGAATTTCGCCTGAGTGCCCCTGCTCACAGACACTCTGCCCTGACTTTACACTCACACACACACACACACACACACACACACACACACACACACACACACACACACACACACACACACACTCACTCACTCCGCTCAATGACATAATTAGGGAGAGCTCTGTGAGCTACCCTCTTAATGCGTAGCCACACCCCTCGCTTGTCTGCACAGCTGGCTGTCGTGGTAAAACCCAATCAAATGTAAAGCATTACAATTGTTAAATGAAAACTTTTGCTTTTTAATATCAAATTATGCAAATTTTTCATTGAGCTCGCTGCATTTTCACGCATTAAGCGACGAGCGCTGAAACTTCATGAAAATCACAAATGCAAGAATCACAAAAATATAAGAATAAAAGAAAGGGAAACAACAGCTAGCAACTATTATGGGGACATACACTAGGTGTGAAGTATACACTAAAAATACCCTGTATTTTTTATGCTATTGTTGGGCTCAGCAAGCAGAGCTATGCATGTCATTTTTAAGCTGGTGAATATAAGAGTTTTCATATTTGTAAAGAGTTTTCATTCATTCTTTCCGTAATCTCTCCATGCTTTACATTCGTGTTTGTTCTCAGGGCGCATCGGCTTGATCATGCTAAGTCGAAGATCTTAGTTCGTTCATAGAGAGAAATTAACCATATGCATATACTATATATGCATATATAGTTACATATAGTTATATATGCATAGAGTAGTAGCAAACCAATTCTGTAAGCTGCCTAAAATTTGTTTAAAGTGAGCAACAGCTATAAAAAAAAAAACATTATTTTATAATATGTTATAATAAACATTTATTTAATAAATCTAATAGAATATAATATATTTATATTTTTAATATATATTAATATATGTTATAATAATATATTTATATTTTTAATATATATTAAAAACTATATGCCAATCGCTAATTCTATATACCCATGTGCAATCAGTTAACCTACAGGATATATAAAAGAGGGTTCACCTAGCATTTATTACAAGTCGCGAAGACCCCGAGGCGAACAATTGCTCGATTCATCCGCACTTCGCCTTGGCGTACCATAAAAAATGCAAGTCAGCAACTGCAGAAATCCTGGCGGATTTAGCAGCGATATTCTCTCAATGCTTAAGCTAAAAGCTTTGCAACGCTGAAATTTTTGCGTTGATTTCTCCAGTGTCGTCATTGCGGGAATTTGCTGCTTTTGTGGCACTCGAAGGAGTTCGAACAGTGCCGAAATAGGAGTTTGGGTGAAATATTCAATAGTCACAGATACTTCTTAGTTCATGAAAAATTCAAGTTATTTGCTCTGATTTTTATTAGCTAATCGAAGCACACGTGTGAGTGTGTCAGGAGTGTTGTCGAGTGACAAATCAGAAATTAAGCTTCAATTTTTAATGTGTTCAGAGCTTACAAATTGTAGTTTGAGCTCTTTGCTGATTGTTTTCATTCACTGAATGTTAATAAGTCAAATGCATATTTAATGCAGCAATGAGGTCCCCAGTCTAAGATAAACATTGAAGGTGCAAAAATAACAATAATTTAGTAACTAGAATTTAAGATAAGAAGAAATATCTGGTTTAACTTTAGTCAATCAATATTTTATTTATATAATTTCAATACATATTTTTTTAAGCTGAAATACTTTTTACTCAAAGCTCAGCCTTTAAATTTAGTTGCAGTCATTTTCTGCGAGTGTATTATCGAACTATCTGAACTGTTCGCAATGTGCTGATAGAAATTCAAGTGTGGCCAAAGGCCATCCGAAAAGCATAATTAAATATTTCAGCTCTGGCCGAACTGTCTTGAACAATTAGTGAAATTCAGTGCTCGAGCGGAATTGGAAACTGCTCGGACCCGACTAAATCCCAGGCAAACCGCAAGGCGGGACAGCCAACTTGAGTGTGAGAGAGAGAGGCGAGAGCAGCAGTATCGACAAGGACAGCTCATCATCATTAACACCCAACGACAATTGTCGTAACTTAGCAACTAGGCAACCAGGGATTGGGTTAGGGAAATGAAACTCTCTGGCATGTGGGTTGCTGTTGCTGCTGCTGCTGTTGCTGTTAAAGTTGTGGTGCTGCTATAGGAATTGTTGCTGTGCCAGCATAATAATGTAACCAGGGAATCGTTGACGACGTAAATCAATGCAATACACATATTTACTATAACCAATGAGTGTGTGCGTGCGTGTGTGTGTGTGTGTGTGAATTGAAACAATCATTAATTAATGTCAATCGAATCGAAATGAAATTTTGCGACAAACGTTTTCCGCTTGAAATCAACGCAAATGAGCAGCCCTCGTAATTATCAACGACATCATCATCATCATCATCATCATCAACATCGTGAGCAGGAAGAGCAGCTAGGGGTAAAGAGTCTGCGGGTCTATGGCAGGTAGACCAAAATTTCTACCCCAAACTTGGACAGACCAACGAATGCTAAATGAAAATAATTCTCAGCATCAGTTCTTGCCAGCAGACTACTCTTTGGCAGAAGACAGACAGAGAGAGAGAGAGATGGAGACTGGGATTGACGTAACGGAAACGGAAGCAACGAAAACATGACAACAACTTTTTGGCACAAATGTCGCTTGCAAAAATCTAGCAATGTCCTGCAATTAATTATCGCAATGCTAGGGAATATTTGTGGCTTCCTTCGTCTCTTTGCATTTGGTTTTTCTATTTTCTATTTTCCTTTTCAAGCAGCAATATGTGTTGCATATTGATGTTGACTTGAATCACCAAGAATTACATTTGCTTTCTGCACAAAAGATAAGCTAGGTAATTGGCACTGATTGTCACAAAAAGCAGAAGAAAAAGAAAAATTGTTGAGCAAAGAAAAACTGGGAAAATGAAACTGAAGTTGTTTGAATGCAAATGCAGGAAAAACTCTCAAGTTGAATGGCTAATGAAAATATGAATGAAAGAAGTTGATAGAAAAAGTTAAGCATGTCTGACAATGCTAAACGAATTATTAGATATTTGAAAAAAAATAAAAATAAATTAAAATAAAATAATTTTAATAAGTCAGAAAATGCTAAGAGAGCTCTTAAGATATTTTAAATATAACTAAGATTATTTCAGAGAATTGAGTCACCTTTTAGTCTCTCTCTCTCTCCCTCTCTCTTTCTCCATTCTCTTCTTACTTTCCACCAATACACAATCTCTTGCATATCTCATTTCTCAGCTTTGAAGCATATCTTAAATATTTAATGATATTTCGAACGTGTCGATCTGCCATTTCAATTTCCTATGTCAGATATCCGAGCAGCGCAATGCTTAACTAAAGATTAATTGTAAATAAATTATATATCGAAACGAATTACATTTGAAGTCCCCACTTTAAATGATGAAAAAATGATTTTTATGACTGGCAAATTTTAAACGGGGTCATAATATAAATTTAATGAATTTCAGTTTCTTTACGTTTTGGTTGAACTGTTTTTTTTAATGCAGCTGCCATTGTCATTTGAAACAATTGTCGAACCCTTTTTCGATAATTGTTTTTTTTTTTTTTTTTTTTTTGTTCTTCTCAGCCTTTGCGGCTCTTAGCTTTACATGCAATTGAATGCCAAGGCTTTTATAATATATTTTAAACCATTGGCGAGCATTAAAAATAATATGAAAATATAAAGCTAGAGAGAGAGAGAGAGAGAGAGAGATAGTGGTAGTCAAAGGCATAAAAGTGTTTGACATTTATAAGTGTATTTTGGACCTTAATTAAAATAAATATATTTATTGAATGTGCAGCAACAACACAGCATTAAAAGTAGCTGAACACAGAGTGAGTGCTACAACAGATGCGATATTAAATGACTGACGAATGTATTTTTGCAGACGCCAAAGTGTTTTCGCTTGTCAGCAATAACAACAAAAACAACAACAACAACAACAACAATAACGACAATGACAACATTTACACCACGAAACACAACATAATTGCAATTTAATGCAGTTTTACAGGCTATCAATGGGCTTTGAGAATCATACGATACGTTCATTAATTAAAAATACGTTTTCATCTCCATAAATCTTACTCTCTCTCTCTCTCTCTCTCTTTATCTCTGTCTCTCTGTCATCAGAGCTTTTCAATTTGACAAGCTGCTTTTCAATCCGCTAACAACACAACAAAAACTAAGTCCTCGCGCCTGTCAAACAAATCGCAACATTTATT
Organism: Drosophila stalkeri; assembly: GCA_035047405.1. NCBI lineage: Eukaryota > Metazoa > Arthropoda > Insecta > Diptera > Drosophilidae > Drosophila > Drosophila stalkeri. Next base: position 12,168,556 of record JAWNPR010000039.1, read on the forward strand.
AAAACTAACGCCTTACCTCTGACGCCTCCTTTTAGTCATTGAAGCTTTTAATTAGAGCTGCCCTAGGAACCCCCAACTGGCGTTCTCACCCCGTTGGGCACTGGGCAAAAAAACTTATTCCATCATCATAAATCTTGACGCCGGCCCAAAGGTAGACGAGCCGGCCTGGCCTGGCCTGGCCTGGCCTGGCCTAGACGAGGCGGCCAAGCATGCGGGCTTACTCCATAATTAGCCCTGTCCGTAGAGCAAACGGGAAGTAAGCCCCACCAATCGTCCCTTCCGCCAACACACGGCACAGCACAACATAATTATGCAAAAGTGTGAAGCGCAGAGCAGAAAAAAAAAAACAGGAAAAGTGAGGAAAAAAAACACAAAGTTGACTAAACAAACAGTTTCTGAGCTCAACTTTCGCAACATAATTCGTTATTTATGACTTCAATTATGTTTGCCCGTGGCCAACGCGCGCTTACACACACACACACACACACAACTACCTGTATATACACACATACACACACACTCTCACACACACACAATGTGCAGGTTAAACGGGCGCAGTGAGACGCATTTAACCTGCAGGCGGCTGTCAGCTAAAGCGCCTCGTGGCATGCTACACATTTGTCGCCACCTTCAATTTGAGTACAGCTAAAGGGAACTAAAGAAAGAGACAGCAAGTATGAAAGAGAGAGAGACAGAGAGAGAGTGTGTGTGTGTAGAGATACTGAGCTAAGGCGCGGTCACCTTTCGCTTTTAATTAGACTTTCAACAAAGGTCCGAAAACAATGCCACCTCTGCCCTCACCCACCCAGCCACGCCCCATACCTATTTGAAGTGACAAACGACAGCCCACACCTGGGAGTACTTTGCACACTTCTCTATGCTTATGATAAATTACGTTGGGTAAAACTTCTCAGACCCAAGACCTGAGTACTTGACTTGAGGCGAATGCCTTTAATCGCAGAATCGCATGTGCTCCGAAAATCAATTGCGACAAACAGAAAACTAAAGCTAAGAGAATGTCACAAATATTGAGAAAAGTAGAGCGGAAAATTGAAGTAATAAGTATTTAATGCGATTATAATTTTTGAAATATATGAGGAAAAAAATAATAAAAGAAATAAAGTTAAATTTGATATTAAACTCATTTAAATACAATAAATAACATTTTGTAAAATAAAAAAATATATCAATACAAAATATTTTCATTCAAGTAAATAAATAATATATAAATATTTAATTTTTAAAAATTGCAAAAAGTATTTTATAAATACTAAGTATATTTTTAAAATTATTCGTTTTTCATTTAGTCAAAAATAAATGGATTGAGAGTTAAATTTTATAAAAATAATTTGCAAATTAAATGATATAAAATATTAAATAAATACTCAGGAATATAATTTAGTTTATTCTTCTTCTCTTTTCCACACAAAATTGTTTTCTATATATTTTTACTTACTTAACTCGTAAACTTAAATTTCTGCTTAAGCCTCAACTACTTTCTCCACAATAATGCCAACTCATTTCCTTTGATTGACTGACAAATATATACAATTGAATGATTGAATTGTACAGAAATTGGTAGAGGAAATCACATTTAATAATATAGACTAGCTTTATACAAAATAACAAAATATTAAAGTTAATACGCTTTCAGGAACAGATTTAACTGCTTTTACAATTGCCAGCTTTTGCCAATTAACGGTTTCTGTGCAGTGAAAAAAAAAACATGTAACTGATGATTATGTCATCGTCCCTCATCAAATTATGCATAATGAATTGCATATAGTATATATATATATATATATATATATATATAAATCCATGTTTCCATATATTGTTGCTGGAATACCTTTTCAATGCGCATTAATGTCAAAATATTTTTAATAGAGCTGCAAAATACATTTTTAATAATCATATTATTTGAGCGGACAGTTAATAAAAAAAAAATCACATAAGCTTTAATTATGCGAGCGCATAAAAACTCAAATAAAAACAACGGAGAGCAAAAAAAAAAATTATAACAACTAACCAAGTTAATTTCAATGTCATTTACAATGCATATATAACAATTTTATATTATCAGCTGATTAAAAAAAAATAAGTAGTAACGACAGCTGAAATGACAAATAACAAACTTGAATATTGTTATGCGTTGGGAAAGTAAATGACTTTTGGTGTACTTGAACCGAGGGCAGAGGTCGCACAGCAATTGTCAAGTTGTGCTCAAGGCTGATCCATTGAGACACCCACGCTAATGCCTAGCTGAGATTGTAGACCTAATCAAATTTATATAATAGTAGTTTTGCTGTGGCTGTTTTTCTATAAGAAATGCAAACTCGTATTTTAAGTACACTAAGCTCTAACCAGAAGCCGCTCACCTTGAGCTCTTGGCGCTTGTCCAATAGTCAGCCCGTCTAACTGCAACTGCACTGAAACCTTGAGTTAGCAGCAGCAGCAACAGCAGCAACAGCAGCAGCCGTCAGCTCATTTTCCCACAAATTAGCGCTGTGAATGGTATAAAAAAAACAAAACACGTTTCCCACTTTGCTTTGCGCAATTTGCATGAGAACGAACAAAAAATTACAAAAAAAAAAAAAAGATAAATACAAAAAAATAAAAGAAAAACTGAGCCATGGACAGACGCGCGTTTACCTGTCTAACTATATTAAATTGTAAATTGGTTTTATTTATTTTAGTTGCATTTAAATAGCGACAAAAATATTACATAAATTTAAATAAAATGCTTTTGCCCAAGTTCTTTGAGCTGCCTGTCAGAATGTTCGTCAGCCGCCCGAGTCAAAGTTCAAACTCAAGTTTTTTTCTTTACATTCGCTGCTGACACAGAAAACGCAGCAAAAACTTGGCCAACTTCTTTAGCACTTTGTCAGATGTCGAGAAGAAAGAGCACAACATGAAAAAAATGGTTAAGCTTCTATATAGACAAAGATTGTATACACTAACAAAGGAAAGAAAAGAAATGTAAAACTTGAAATTTTGTTATAAATTTATATATATATTTATTTTATAATAACTGAAATGTATATAAATACGAAAGAAATATTTGTATATTTGTATATTTTTATCTTATTAGCTATAGATAAAGTTATGTAAGCTTAAAGTTTAAAGACCTTATATATGCAAATCAGACGTGCTTCGAGTGTTCTTTATTATTTTTCAGATAAAAAAAAAAATACAATACAAAATTTGTAGACAACTTTAAACAATACAACTCTGTGACATAGTAGAGCATTTGGATTAGTGAATTTAGAAATTGCTGAACTTGCAAGTTGATCTAGAATAACAAACGCATTCACTCCCTATCTCTGTCGCTCTCTCTCTCTCTTTCTCTCTCTTTCTATGCGTTACACATTGCATGACATATTTAAAATACCCTTGACTGGAATATAATAATTTATATTTTCCGCATTTCATTTGCATGACATTCATAATCAAATTCGCACTGTGACCGAAATTTCCTGCAAACAACAAAATTCTTTGCAAAGAAAAATAAATAAAAATAAAAAAACAAAAAAATAAATAAAAAACAATAAACATAAGTGCGGCACACATGTGAAGCTTTAATTTACACTTAATTAAAATTTGTTTGGTGTCGGCTTTTTCCACATATTCAAGTTCGGGCCAGAGACTGACTCTGACTCTATGAGTCAGTCGGTTAAGCAGCTCTTTAATCGGTTCAACAGATCAGCGTCAAGTAAAATGCAAACTTGAAAGTTTTGGGCTGGAATGAGAAGAGAAACAACTAAAGCGAGTTCAAAGACACTTTTGGCATGACAACCGTTAGTTATGCTTAAGTAAGCACCGTTATGAAAAGACAAAAAAAAGAAGCTAGATTACAAAATATAAATGAAAAGAAAAAAAAAAGAAATAAAATAAAAATTGCTCATAGTCTGCGCTGTGCTGACGACGATGACACATGCAAACAAATTTCTTTTTGCACAACATTTAAAGGTTGCGCAAAGGAAAAAAATTTTTAAATTTATACATATATACATATATATGTTTATAATATCTGTGCATATTAATTATGCAATTAAAATGCCGTCTGCATCTGCTGCACAAGCACACACACACACACACACACGCAAGGTGTTAAATACAAAAGAAATATGCCAACAATTTTGCCTTTAATTTGTATGCATGCCGCATTACATTTAATACTTTTCGGCACAAAGTCATAAATAAATAAAAGTAAAGTTCAAATGTGGCTAATTCTTGTTGTCACACATTGACAAGAAATCTCTTGTCATTCAATATGAGCAGGCTAGAATAAGACAAAACTTTATTCTGTTTTGAGTTATTTGAGTGTTAAAATATTTAAGGAGATTTGCCATTTGACTCCTAGAGTTAACTTACGCCTAACGAAAGTGTGCAAATAATTAAAATTAAAAATTTAGTGAAATTCATTCAGATGAATAGAAAAAGGTGACACTTAGCAATTAGCACTGAAGCAGACTAAGAAAACTTAAAAAAAAATAAAAAATAAAATGAATAAAAATAGTCGAATTATTTTTTATTTTATTTATATATATATAAATCTAGCTTATAATTAAAATTATAAACAAGCGTTTTTTTTTTTTTTACTTTAGTCTATGGCAACTAAGGCCTTTAGCTCGTGCCAGTAAGAAAAGTAAAAAAAAGAAGTAAAATGAATAAAAATAGTCAAAGTAACTAACTAAAGTTAAATGAGAAAAGCTAAAATTCTATTTAAATTTGACTTTGACTATGAAAAGTCTGAAATTGAGAACGGAAGAAGTTCTGCGCTCTCTTTAATATTTTAATTAAATAATCAAGAAATTAGTCTACTAATTTGTTAACTGAAAAATGTGTAAACTCAATAATACATATTTAAATTGCAGCCTTTTAAGTTTACATGAATTAAATATATCTATCACCTATATATTCCATCTTCAATTTTCTGAAAAATTTAATAACATTTTTTAAATTTTATTTATGCACATTTTCATTAAATTTGCCTTATCTAAATTCAGAAGTTGTAATTTAAATTTATAATTCAATTAATTAAACGTAATTAAATATTAAAATTTTAATACTCAACAAGGCCAGAGAACACACAGCCACGCCCACGCCCACGCCCACGCCGCGCATTCGCACTCTTTAAGGTTGGGCGCTGTCAATCGAGTGCCCCTCGAGGGCATGTCAACACCCGTTGGGATCAATAACCTGCGGGCAGACAAATGGCAATTGCCAATACAAATTGTGCGCAATATATATATATATATATATACATATATAGAGTATTTCATTTCTACTTTTTATGTCGATATTTAATTGTTAATACGCACTTGCAGCGATAATTAATTGATTTGATTCGTTTCGTTTCGTTTCGAGTTCGATTTCGAAATTCTGACTTGACGATACGCCAGCCATTTGTCAAACAAATTTTGTGTGCAATGGCAATGCGTTGGCACATAAATTATGAGACCGAAAACCGCAGATCAATTTATTTTGTGGCCAGAAAAATGTTCTAGACATTTCGCCTCCTCACCCATCCTCACCCTAAGCTTGCCCAGTTCTGTCAACGTTGCGCCGCAAAAACAATTAAAACTAAGCCCCAGACATTTTACGAGCGTCGGCGACATCGACGGCGACGGCGACTACGTCTGGGCTATTACTGGTCATGCCTGCCACCCCTCCCCCCCTCATAGCTATTGCCATTAACTTTATTTACCTTTTGGCGCTGATTTGGCTAACAATTTTTTGTTTGCTTGTCTCTGCGTCTGCAGGTTTGATAAATGTTTTGCAAATAGCAAGCGACACTTGGCGTCCAGCCAAGCGACCTGAAAGTAGGCAACGCATTTTTTTTTTCTTTTTGCTCTTTATAAATTTATTTCGATTCTTTATGCTGCCGTAGTTTATGTGCATTAATAACTGTCATGCTGTGTGCTGCTCGTCGTAAAATCATTTCGAGCTCATATTCTTTTACATTTTTACCTTCTTAAAGTAAGAAATAAAAGTGAATCGAATAAAATTCAAGCCGAACAGCTCTACTGTGCTGTGCTGTCTGTGCTGCTCTTTTGCATAATGTGAGCAGCGAGGAAAAGGCGCAACAGGACTGCCTCACCTGGCATAAGGTGCGGCAAGCTGGCGCGTGTATATAAAAATTATGTTAATGAACGCCTCGATAAGCCACACACACACTCTGCCTCGCTGCCACATATATGTTTGTATATTTGCCAGCAAAGAGCAAGAGTTGGCTAAACTATGCTTTATGTTGGCTTTGACTTGAATACCTCGTGAATTGATTGTATTGTATGTTGCTTTCAAATATTTCAAATAATCTTAAAGCTGCTTAAACACAACTTTGCATAATTCTAAACATATTTATGAATGATCTATATATGTTGGTCTCTAGCCATAAATATATATTTTTATGATATATTGATCAATCGGAATACCCTGTAAATTGTAGAACTTCTCGAACTGCCAACTCGCTTCTTATACAAATTCTTAAGTTTTCACACCTTACAGGGTATCATTGTTGGCATCATTCACTGCTTTGTTTTTCTTTGTAAACACATTCGCCTTGTCACATTTTGCGTGTGCGTGAGCTTCATGCATTAAATTATGAAATTAAAGGGGAAAAATGTGGCAATGGCATGAGCCGGAATGGGCCTTCGAGGCCGGGTAACAATTTTCTGTTGCCTGTCGCATAACAGAACGAAACGTATTTCTTTGAAGCAAAGCAAACAGAAACTGTTCAAAAGGGTTTGAAGCGAGTTCACACGTGTTAATATCGAATACATTAAATTCCCGGAAATATACAACAGATTATTATATTAAACTAAATTGAAATTATTCCAAGAATATGATATCAAGATAAAACACATATTTCAGTCAACAACAAATACTTAAAGACCCATAAAGTTGAAAGAACTTGAGAGAGTTTCAAGCTTAAGCTATTCGCTTGAGTATATATTCATTACATATCAATATTATTTTAAGCAATTAGTAAGATTTAAATATATATATATATATAATTTAAATTTAATTCGACTAAGCTCTAAATACCGGGACTTGGCTGTGCTTAGCCCTTTGGCTAAGTGTTCGTTTCAAGTTGAATTGGCAGGATTAAAATGCTTTAGAGAATATAATGGAAGCTATTTAATATATTTATCAGTAAGCTTCGAACAATGAACACAAGATAGATTTTCAATCAGACCTCGTCATATTTAATGCAAAACTTCATAATGGAAAATTCAAGCAGAAGCTGAGCTCGATTTGTGTGCCATGTGAATGTGTGTGTGTGTGTGTGTGTGAATGCAGCTTAATATAAATAATGAGCCGAATTTGCTTCAAGTTATGCTCATTTTCGGCCCTAGTAACGGCTGTCACAGCAACAACAACAACAACAACAACAGCAACAACAATAATAAGGACTCTGGTCAAATGGCCTGAGCTGACGCATATTAATGCTCGCTCAGAAAACTAGCGCAATTAATTTGAAATATTCGTAATTGGGCAAAATACATTCAAATGCATGCAGCAGCAGCAGCAACAACAACGAGAACAGGCTGTAAAGCTCTCCCTCTCTCTCTCCCTCTCCCTCCCTTTCTCTCTCTCTCTCTTGCTCTCTCTGTCTTTCACACTCGTATTACTATATATAAAATGGTTTTGCAGTTGTTGTGCTGTAAAATTTATGAGGAAAATGCACCGCAAAATTTATCACATGTCCGGCAAACAGAGTTTTGAATGGCAAATCGCTTTTATATATATATATAGAAAACATATATTAAACATGTATATATATATATATATACTTATGCATATATGCACACATCTGTATATAATGAGTCAAGAGGTCTATAGCTGTACTTAACAAAGCTGGAAAACTTTGCGGTTCACTTCGGTCTCTGCCATCAGTTCAATATGGAGCCTTCTCTGCTATCCCTCCCCCCCATTAAACCACTTAGCCCCTTATCGGCCCACGCTCTGCTCATTGCATTGCATTAATTATGATAATAATTCTTGGGGCTTTAATAAGCATTTGGCATACTGTGGCCACTTTGTCTGCCTCTCTGCCCAGTTCGACCTATTCAAATATGCAAACAGCTCGCCACTTGCAGTTAGCTTCAGTGATGTTGTCATAGCATTTGTTATTGTTGTTATTCTTGTTGCTGCTGTTGTAGTAGTGCCACTTGACTGCATTGTCAGGTAATTACAATAAGACGCTTATAAGCTCATCGAAAACTTAAGTGCCAAGTGCAAGAAGTTGACTTTGCTTTGCATAGCAGCAGCCACAGCACCAACAACAGCATCAGCAACTCCCCTGAGTCTCTGATTCTCTGGCACAGAAGATACTTTGCCTCGTTGCCTTTTGTGTTTTTGGCATATTTTATAATAATTAACTGAAAGCTATTCAAGTGGCTGCCAGCTGTATCTATGCAGACACACAATTGTTGCTGCTGAAATGACAGAAAGCAGAGAAACCCTGAAAGAAAACGAAAAAGAACTTGAACAACAAACAGTCCAACAGTTGCAGCCGACAGACAGAGTCGATGTTAACGAACAAAGCAATTAAAATGGATTTTGTGCAAATCTGTTAAACAAGAATTTTTTTTGTTATTTATTTACTTTTTTTTTTTTTTTGCTACTTTACATAATTGCAATTGTTAATTGTTTAGTTAGTGAAATTGAATAATTTAAATCGAAAGTAGAAAATATGTAAGTTAGGTGTGTGATCTTAGAGCTTGAATAGTTTTTTGCATTCTGCATTTTGTTGCTTTAAAAAAAAAAACAAAAAAAAAGCTTGGAGAGAGATATATATCTGACTGTTTGCTAGGTTTAACTATGAGAATGTAAGAAAAAGTAAGAAGTTAGACTATACTACATTAAAATATCTAAAGCTGAAGAGTTAAGTGTATCTGTAGCTGCATAAAAATATGCATATATACATATAAGATACATATAGATACATATAGATACATATAGATACATATAGATACATATAGATACATATAGATACATTAAAGATACATATAGATACATATGGATACATATAAGATACATATAGATATACATATAGATAGTTGAATATTTATTTGTATCTATAGCTGAAGAGCTTGATGTATCTGTAGCTTGATAAATATCTGTATCTATATCTATAGCTGCGTGACTGTTTGTATCTGTATCTTTAGCAAACTGAAGCTCAGTAATCGCATTTATTACTATATTTATGGAATGCAGAAAAAGAAAGTTCTTTAATCTGGAATAAATATACATAAATATATAATTCATATATAAAATTATATATTTAAAATAAACATTCTACATATTTAAATTTTAAAAATATATATATAATTACCAGATTGGAACAGACTCCTGACTTTTATAAAACTGACTGAAACTGAACTAATTTTTCTGCTAAAACCAGCTAGTCTTTTGAGAGCGTAGTTAATTGCAAGTACTTCAACTCATTCTAATTGGCATTCAATTGCTTCGATTGCTGCGCGCAACATTAAATATTTCACGGGTTGATTAAACTCTCTGTGTCTGGGCAACTTTCACCTGGCCAAATGAAAATTATACTCAATACCACTGGAAATTTGGCAATTTGGCAGCGTCTTTCACTTTTATAAAGGCCCAAGCCGACGATTAGTGAAATGCATTGCCCAATCATAGATGGCGCTGCGGTGCAACGATTGCCCTTACCAAATTCGAAAGCCAGTTTTAGATAGAGAGAAACAGGCCGCCAATTGCAGGGCTGGGCACAGCTCACTTTTACCGCCTGCTGTGTGTGTGTGTGTGTGGCACGTGTGGCAAATGGCCGACACACTTGACCTCTCTCTAGCAGAGAGAGGGAGAGAGAGAGAGAGACTGAGGCAGGCAATCAAAGAGACTTTTCTCAAGCTTTTGAGGCTGACTTTGATAATTTGTCGCTTAACACTTTTCATTATCCGGCGCATAAATCAAATGTAATATTTAATAAATTTGGACACCTTGTACATAAAGCGTGATTCATACAGGCCATAAATAATGCTAATAATAAATAAAAGGAAAGCCAGAGACCGCGACCCGGCAATTTGATGTAACAACCAATCATTATTAATAGCCAAAGAAATTGCACACACGCCATGTTAGCCAGCATAATATAAAAATAACAGAAGAAAAAGAAAAAGAAAAAGAAAAAGAAAAAGAAAAAAAAAGGTGAGCAACGAGTTTGGCGCTTTTTGCTTAATTCGTGGCCAAGAGTCAAGCTTAAGATGTGCGCACACAGATATCACATATCAGCTCTAGACTAGGATATAATCGTGCTTTCCTTAGCCATAAATCAACAATAATTATTAGTTTTTTTTTTCCTTCAATATTTTTGTTGTTGCTCATTGTATTGCGCTGCAGGTGGAAGCAACAACAACAACAGCAGCAGCAATTTATCGATAAGTCGCCGCTGATAAATTGAAAATTACGAAGCAACACAACAATGCAGCATTATTTGCCCGAGTGCTCGCTCTCATGTCTATCTATGCCACAGACATAAACATGACTCTATAGCCACAATGTGTGGCTGATTCCTTTCTTTATGCCCAAATTGCATGCCGACTTCTTGTGGCCTGCCACCCAAACCCAGACAGACATTGCGCGCTGGATTTGGCTTATTCCTTTTGACCTGTGCAACAGAGAGCCGCCGCGCACAGTGGGGCAAGCGTACTAAATTGTGTAGCAAATAAAGATAATAATGATGAGTGTAATCTGTGTGCAGCATGAAGCATGGGATATTGGACTCTGAATGTGAAGAGATAAAAAGATGTATAAAAAAATGTTATAAAAAAAAAATTATTCATATATAAATATAAGCTGAGTCAGAGTTTATATCTATCTATATACTAGCAAAAATATTATAAAGAATAAGTTAAGTTTTTTTTAAATATTTATAAATAATTTTATTTTCCAACAACTTGCAAATTGCCCCACGGTGCACACCGAAAATTCGAAAGAACTTCGACTGAGGCAAAAAAAAAAAAAAAAGAAAGAGGAAAGAAAAATGTTTGATGCGACTGCCCTGCGGGGCGGAAAATCAAATACTTGAACATTATATTTAAGGAAAAATCACGTTTCACATAAAAGACGCTAACGTGGCCAAAGTCAAATGGAAACAATAGCCATGCAAAAGGGGGCGTGCCGCGGGGCGTGCCACTTGGCCGCGATTGCCCGGCAATGGTCGGCAAGTTGATTTTATTGCGCTTTAAATTAAATATATTGTACAATTTATATAGAAAGAAAGTGAAGTGAAATGATTTTGTAGCTACACACACACACACACAGCACGTATCAGAGTAAAAAAAAGAAGAAAATAAAACAAAACGGAAAGCAACTTTTGCACATAGCACCAACTGAGCCATGACCACTGAACTGGATAGTGTCCGTCCGGCTGCAGCCGCCGCTGGGTCTGGCTGAGCCAAGGCGAAAACTGCAGACTTGGCATCAAATAAAGCACACATATTGCCGTCAGATAGAGTGTGGGAGACAGAGACAATGAGAGAGTGAGAGAGAGAGGTGGAGTGGAGAAGAGGAGAGAGAGTGATAGAGCTATAGACTGTAGGAAGAGTTGACGAGATTCCACGGAAAATGCAGCCAGCTCGAAAAAAACCAGCAGAAACTAAATAAATAAATATCATGATGCGTTACAGGGTATATATATACATATATATGGCATACATGACTAGTCAGCAATAAGAAAAAAACAAATGATCAGCTGGCAAATACCCTAACCTGACTTAATCTATCTTTGAATACATTAAAATAAAAAATTGAATAAAAATAATATAAATAAATTAAAAATAAATAAAATAAATATTTATATGCCCTACAACCTGTTACATATTAAATCGAGCAAAACAGCATACTCGCTTTAGACAGCTCACGAAAGAGCATCCAAATAGATTCACTGAGGCGAGAGTTTTTCGTTTTTCGTTTTTTATTTTTAGGGTACGACTATGTAGCCAATCCATTCTGCATCCGTTTGCCATTGTCGCCATCATCTTTGTTTTCATAGCTGTGTCGCTGTGTGTGATTGTGACATTCCACAGTTGTGTGGCCGAGCGAGCTTGCTCTGGTGGGGGGGGGGGAGTTGTCGACAAGTGCTGACGCTTGAAATTCTAGCTTAAAACTGAATATAAATTCAGCGATTTGGTTTATGTACAGAACTCTAAGTGGTTTCATTGTGCCGCAAGCTCAAGTGTGAAATAAAATAGCAAAGAATTATTGAATGAGATCGAGAGAAAAAATCACTCGCAATTCAATTGCCAACAGTTTTGGCAGCAGCAGCGAGTGGAGTGGAGGGGTTAAAAACTGGGTTTTAAATTTCAGTCAAACTAACGGACCAGCTGTGGCTGACCCGCTTTAAAGCCAAACAAATGCAAATATCAAAGACGAGTGCAATGAATTGGCAGCCGGCATGCAAAACAAGCATTGTTGTTGTTGTTGCTGTTGTTTCCTGTCGTGCTGTGCCTGCCGAGAATTGTGTGTGTGTGTGTGCGTGTGTGTGTGTGCGGCTGACCAAACAAAAGTCTTGGCTGGCCCGCACGTCAGCCAGACAGAGTCAGTCAAAAAGCCAAAAAGCGCAACGAAATTGAAATCAATGCATGCCCAGCTGCACTTGGCTGGTCTTCACGCCACTCCCCCTGCCCCCTGGCAGCACTCCTGCCCTGCCTACTCCTGCCCATCTCAGCAAACAGCTGCAACAGCAGCGAACTCATGTTTATGGCACATTTTGCAATTTTGCGGCTTTCATTTACAAAATTAGTTAGATTGGCATTGTGCATGCCCAGAGAGAGAGAGAGGGGGAGGGAGAGGGCGTTAGACTGAGAGGTGTCATGAGCGAGCAGCAGAAGGAGTCTGCAGCATTATCCATTGCTGTGCAGTGTGAAAAATGAAGCCTATGCGGAAAAGCGCAAAAACAACAAATCAATCGATCAACAACACAAAAAAAAAAAAGAAATTTGAAAAGAAAAATGAAAATTTTGTAGCCAAATTTGTTGGCAACAGTTGGATAAATGTTTTCCATGCCCAGTTGAAAGGCAGCAACAAATTGTGAAAAGTGAAACGAAATTGATAGGGATAGGAAAGAGCATTATGACTGAGCAAATCATAAGTGAAGTGAGCTGAACAAAAATAGACACAAAACAGATGCTACACAAAGGCAAATGGCAGAGCTTAAAGAGTTAATTGGATGGGATAAACAAAGTAGCATATTTCTAATATCGACTTTTAGCTGCTGCAGTCAAGCGTAACTCAAGCGTAATTAAACAGAAAACGTTTTCAGGAACAGTTGAAAGAAAAACTTTCCATGTTGCTAAATCATTTAATTTGTAAGTTGGCAAATCGCTTCAACATCTTAATTGGCAGCAGCAAACGAAAAAAAGAAGAAAACTCTGACTCGAAGAGAACTTTTGCAAATGCCATTGCAGTTAAGTTCGGCACAGAGACTGAGAGAGCGAGAGAGAGGTATTTGAAAACTGTTTGCCAAGAAAAAAGATGGCGTAATTGAAACTTAATGAGTAGAGACAGCAACCGCAGCAGCCACATGCATATTTGAGGCTGGGGCAACTTGTTGGCCGACTTGTGGGGCGTTTGTCGTGCGCTGTAACTGCAGATACTCAACCCAGCGCAGATGCGTATCTTAAAGATGCAAAACGTGCAAGTGTCTGACTGAGCAATGGCCAGTCATTAGGCAAGCGTTGCCATAAAGTAGTTATATATATATATCTTTTTTTTTCCCTTTAAAGCCATAAAATACCAGTTAACAAGATACAAGATACTTTGTATGCGCATTGCACAACAAAAATAACAAAACATGGCTAAACAATGGACATGCATTTAACTCAACTTTTGCTTTTGTTTGTTTGTTTTTTTTTTTTTTCAGATGCGCTCAGCTTTGGCCAGGTGAATGTGGAGCCCAACACAGCGCTGCTCAACGAAGGCGATCGCACCGAGCTGCTCTGTCGCTATGGACGCGCCATCAACTATTGCCGCATCGAGATACCCGGCGAGCAGAAGGTGCTCAATTTATCGCCCGTCTGGAGCAAGACGCCTGGATTTACCTACTATGGCTCCGGCTTGAATGCCGGCCAATGTGGCGTCAGCATTGAGCGCGTTAAGGCCAGCAACAATGGCCAGGTCAAGTGCAGTCTGGGCGTCGAGGGCGAGGAGCTGTCCGGCACCATAGATCTGGTTGTGGCATGTAAGTTACACGAATATCAATTTCATATTGCTCAAGTATTAACTTGCATTCAAGCTTAATTGATTATCATTTGTTATAACTCTCTCTTTCTCTCTCTTACTCTCTCTCTCTCCGTCTCTCTCTCTCTCTCTTTTTGCATCTGTTTTACAGTACGCCCTCAGCAGCCCATTATTGAGCTCATCTCGAAGCCCAATCGCGATGGCTTCTTCTCCGAGAACACCGAATTCCATGCACGCTGCAGTGTGCGCGATGGCCGTCCAGCTGCAAACATTTCCTGGTACATTGACAATATGCCCGCCAACAAGCGCACCAGCCCGCTGCAGGTTGTAGCCACGCCCACCCACGATAATGTCGAACTGTCCACCTCAGTGCAGGACATCCAATGGCCATTGACAGCCGATGACAGCAATCGCAAATTGGTCTGCCGTTCACATCATCAAACCGATCGCGAAAGTGTGCCGCCCCAGGAGGCTGCCTACATCATAAATGTGCGATGTAAGTAGATATATATATATATAGAGTAAATGCTATAAAATTGCCATTAGATTATACAGTAAAGTAGAAGTCAAGTAAAAAGTATATATAAAGCTAACTATCGATCGATTTATAACAAAGTTTTATTCGAGTCTCTATTGGAATATGATTTCTTCTATCATTAGAGAAATTATAATGCTAAGAAGATAGAAGACCTTAGAGTCTAGCATTGTAAATTATAGAATATGCAATACTATATATTTATTAAGGGTATAATACCCTGCTCGCTTGCTTTTTAAAGGGTATGATAAGTTACTTTTTAACTTTTCCTGGAATACTCTCTCTAAGTTTTCAATTTTACTCTACTCGATTTTTTTAAAGAGTAGTAGAAACCTCTTCTCTCTCTCTCTCTCTCTCTATCTCTCTTTTATATGATATTTTAATTACTCATCCAAAACTTTTGATTATTTTCCATGCCTCAATAAAAATCGCCATTTTTGCCCGCAGATGCGCCCGTTCATCAGCCAGAGGCATCGGTCTATGGACTCTACTTGGAACACACAGCCATTGTGAATATTTCGATTCGTGCCAGCCCGCCGCCAACTATTGAGTGGAACATCGATGGTACCATTGTGTCGCAGGGTCGCACCGAGGGACGCTATTCGGCCTATGAGCCACAGTATGTGGGCAATGATGAGTACAATGTGACCCTGGCGATTGCCGGCCTCACGCTGGAGGACACGACCAAAACGTATAATCTGCGCGCCAGCAATGAGCTGGGCACCACCGACTACCATGTGCGCATCAGTTCATCGAGCAAGCCGCCCAGCAGCAGCTTGGATGTGGCTGCCATTGTGGGCATCGTTGTGGCTGTAGCTGTTCTTGTTCTGATTGTTCTGCTCATACTGTTTGCTCGCGCCACCGGCAGATGGTGCTTTGGCGGTAAGTAACCAGACCATAGGCTGCTCTAACTCGCTCTCCCACTCTCCCACTCTCTCTCTCTCTCTCTCTACCGCTCTCTCTCTCTCTATTACTTGGGGCTTTCATCACATTTTATTTGTGCGCTGTAGCCCTTGCCACAGCCTGCATCATGATCATCATCATCATCATCATCATCATTATACATGTACTCGCATTATTGTAGACATCATGCCATCATCATCAGCTATGCTAACAATAATTTCTGGCCCCCTCAACACCTACCCCCCAAGCCATTTGGCCATCGCTCATCTTCATCATTTACCCTCACATCCAGCACATGTGTGTGTGTGTGTGCGTGTGTATGTGGGCGTGGCCACAGCCAGTTGCTAACTTTTAACTCATTGTGCGGCTTTTAAATTTTAATTAGCGTCGAGCTGCAAGCTGGCAGTGGCAGGCAACTCGCGCAGCCTTAAAAACTCATCTAATTAAACATACTTTTCATATTTAAATTCTATTTTTTGTTTTCTTTAATTTTTTTTTTTTTCATTTAATATTTTGTATTTCACTTGACTTTTGGGCGGCTTGTCCTTTGCTTTTCTTTTTTCTGCTTTCCTCAATTCTTTTTTTTTCGGGCGGAAATTAAAGGATTGCAACAGATTCTTTAGATGTATTTCGCGATGCTTAAAAAAAAAATATATATATATATGTATATAATTAGCATTAAATGCTAGGCAAACAAAATTCTAAGAAGTAATCAAGCAGCTACTGAGAAATTACAAAAAATCGAGCAATAGACTGAGGAATAATGCATTCGCATGATATGAGAATATATATTGAGATTGAGCATTAGATAAATTTCAAATGGGTTTCTAACTCTTTGGAAAATTTGTAGTTAATGAAGATTAAATTTGATTGAGCTAGAATTCAGTTTGGGCGTAGTCTGAAATGTCTAGAATTTAATTTTAAATAAAATTAGGCAAAAATAGAATTTAATTTAAGATAATAATAATAATAAATAAAATTATTCAAATATGGAATTTAATTTATAATAATAACAATAATAATAATAATAATAATAATATTAATAATAAAAATAAAATAATGAAAATAAAAATTAAAAAAAAGTCACTCTATATACTTTGCGAACCTTTTAAATTTTCCTGCTTTGCATAAAATATATAAAAACGGTGCATCAAAATAAAGAATTAGTAATTTTAACAAAATTATAACAAAATATCATCAGCAATAAATATATACATATATTATAAATTTCAGAAAATAAAAAGAAAAATCAATAAAAAAAATAAAATAAATATAAAATAAAACAAAAAAAATATATATATTTGAAAAAAAAGACGCAATTGAACACACCTGTATTTATGTATATTCTTCTATATATACATATTGCAGCTATGCATATCTTACAAAATTCTCTAAAAGTTTTTTTTTAACAAATATTTCAAAGTTTTCTTTTACATAAAATGTAAAAAAAAAAAAAAAAATAAATAAAATAAAAATAAAAATCCCAAAGTGCCCATTATCAATAGGCTTAGGCTATGAAAAGTGAACAAAGCCCCTATTAAATACCTATAAAAATAGCCGTCTATACACAAGGCCAACACACGCACACAGCTTATAAGAAATACCTCTCTCAAGCCGCATAATAATAAATACAAAACAAAAGCCAAGCACAAACCTAAAATTTGAATATAATTTTTTGTTTTTTTCTACATTTTAGTATATATGTATTTAGCATATAAAAAGAAACGAAAAAGAAAAAAAATTAACACAAACAATTGTTAAACAAAACAAAAGAAAAACTTGTATAAATAATAAAGCAAATACACAAATACTCTGCCTTAAAAAATGTCTACAAATGACAACAACAAGAAGAGCTAACATAAGAGACGCTTCACAATTATTAATTACAACCATTTTTATTTCTTAATAATTTATTTTCTTTATATTAATTTTTATGTGTTTCAAAATTCTATACAAAAAAAAAAAGAAGAGAATTTGATTTTGGTTTTTGCTATTTCTCTGTTTCACTCTTAATTTTAGTTTTCTACACTCTTTTCTTTGTAACTTATTCTTTTCTATGATTTTGTTTTCTTTGCTACTTTGTTGCTTTACTTGGTAAATGGACTAACCCCACACGTTTTTTTAGCTTTGGCTCAAACAGACTAAACTGGTTCAATGGTTGGCCCAAAATGGTTGTGTCAAGCAGTCCATAGCTCGCTCGTCGCTAAATGTTAGTTCTTGTTGTTCGTTGTTTATTGCAGGCGCCACACTCAATACGGATCTCGGTCCCGATTCGGAGGCCCAGATCCATCCCGATCAGCAGGACGACGAACTCGATGGCCAAGACAATGGCGATGAGCATATCGATACCACGCAGCAATCAGAGGAAGCCACGCCCCCAGTCACTGACAAATTGGAGGCGCAGAAGAAGGCAGATTTAAAGAAAAGCGCCGCAGCGACTGCCGCAGCTGTGATTGCGGCCGGCAATGGCCAACAGAATGGCGCCGATGCACCCAAGCCGCCAAACACATCCGTTTGAGCCGTGAGATCGAGAGAACTCTCGCAGCTGTGCGCATTTAGCCTCTGCTCTAAGCATATAAAAAAAAAACCTTAAGATACCTTAAACTAAACTACAACAACAACAACAACAACAACAACAAAGCTCTCTATTCCGCTCAGAAATCTCAAAGGCGCACAAAATATAAAATTTAATGAAAAACAAAAAAACTACAAATGATAATAGAAAAAAAAAACTTAAGTTGGCCAAGTAATTCGATAAGCTCTGGCACATTCTTGTGTCGCATTCTTAAGTTAAGCTTAACAAATCTCGAATTAATCAGGAATCTCGCAATTTTGATAAACCCGTCCGCGCTCAGCATATACTTATATACAAAATATAGATATATATATACATATCTATTTTTATTTTTCCACCTTTATTATATATGTAAATCACAAATTGTATTTTGTAACATAATTCTTCACATTTGTTTTTATAATTTTTTGTCAGCAATTAATTTATTTTAAGCTCTGACCTGCCAGCATTTTGCATTTTTTTATAACTCTCCAATATATACACAAACAATTTTTGTAGCTCGCTCAACTTATTAGTTAATAATAAAAAAAAATATTATGCATATGTTATAAATAAAACTTGGCTTGAATAATTAGAAGAGACGTATATAAATTATATATAGTTGTAAATCGTAAACAAATTGGCTAAAACACACACAAAAGAAAAAACGGAGAAAAAAAAGATAAAATACAATTATAATAATTTGCTCACACTTAATTTTCAGTTTGTAGTAATTTGTATAAGCAAATGAAAACAAAACATATATATATATATATATATATATATATATATATATTTTTAAAGTTAATAATAAAATGTGTTTTTATTTAAATAAACAAGAAATTGACTTCATTTGGCTTCTACATATAGCATTGGCTTATGATGATGATGGCGGGGCTTCCTTTCTGACCCATTCACGCTGCATTAATTCCATTTCTAATTCAATTGAAATATATTTCTATATTGTTTACAATAATTCTATTTCAATAATTTATTCTTCTTTCTCTCTTATGTATTTCCACAGGCAAATCCATTAAGACGCCCACAAATGAAACGTAAGTACTCAAACAGATCCTCAATAACTGTCAAAATTCAAGTTCAACGTGCAACGGGACCAGGTCATTTCAATAAAGTCATCAAATAACTCTCCTTAACTGGACAATCCATACAACTAACTAACCCATTGTAACGGTATCTGTTCTATGCATCCTCTATTATTATTAGAACAATTTTCATTGAGCTTTCTGCATGAATCTTGTTGCATGTGCTTCTTCTTGTCGCTATTCAAACAATTCATTTTAGTTAATTTATATATACTTGAATTGATTTTCATATTTACAATTTATATTAACAGAAGCTATATAGTACATTTAGTCATCATCATCATCATCATCATCATCATCATTATCATTCTTATCATTATTATATTTAGGCTAGTTCATAGTATTCATATACAAAATTTAGTCAGCGTTTAACCTAAGCACACACGCATAAACACACAAATACACACACATACATAAATACATATATAAATAATATACATTTATAGTTTCCACTGGCAAATGCAAACTAGAAAAAAAAATAGGTGACCATATATAAAAATGCTAAAACAATTTTTTTTATTTTTATATATAGCATAAGTAAATATCTAAGCTAAAAATAGAAATAAAATATAAATACATTTTTGTTTAAAACCTTTTCAAATCAAGCTCAACATTTGAAATGCAATTATTTTGATTGTCAGTGGAAAATGCAGACACATAAAAAAAAAATATATATATATATATATCACCAAAAAATTAAAATAGAAAAAAAAAATAACTAAAAACAAATTTCGTCAGAGAAAAAAAAAAGGATTGTGTTTTTGTCTCATTTTCGTTGCGTGACGCTGTCTCTTGTCTATTTTCAAAATTGAAATCAAATCAAAATCACTTTGCTAAACAAATTTCACGCTGCCACACACACTCACATACACAGTGACATACACCCTCACACACACACACACACACAGTCGACACCCTCACACACACACACACACACACACTGCTCGCTCGCTCGTTCGCTCGCCTCGCCTCGTCCACCAACAAATGCTCTTTAGACGTACTAGTTGCAGTCTGTCTATCTCTTTCTCCCTCTGCCTTCTCTCTCTCTCTCTCTCTCTCTCTCTCTCTTTCTACTACTATTCACTGTGCCGTACCGCAAAACAACAACAATTTAATATGCATATACTAAAACGTCAAGTCGCTGTCCAAGCCATATACCAAAGAAAACAAAAAAATCAAAAGCAAACAAAATCAACAACTGAAATTGTCCATTTCGCAAATGCATCTCAAAAACAACAAAAACAACAACACAATTTCCCATTGTACTTATTTTGTGTACTTTCATATGGACAACATAACATCCACCAAAAAACTAAACTGTCAAAATAAATTCAAAACTGACAAAAAAAAAAAAAAATAAATAAACATTCAACCCAACCACTGAACCACACCAAAACATTCGCGGACTCCATTTGCAGCGAGAAGCAGCTCGATTCCGGCGAGGCAGCGCATCATGGCCAAAATGTGGCGCTGCTGGAGACGCCCAATGGCATCACGCTTCTAGGCGCCAGCAAAACTCGCGAGGCGAATGGCAACGGCAACAGCAATGGGCATGGGCATAATCATGAGCGCTTCTCGGTGGAGCGACGCGTTCACGATGAAGATGATTCATTTGAGTATGGCACGGATCGTGAGAGCAGCGTCTACAATCCAACCACAAAGCCACTGCGTAATGTGCTAATGGGTCAGGCGGGTGGACGTAATGCGCAGGCGAGCAGAAATGAGACGGAGGCAGCCACTGCTGACAGCGATACGGATATGGATCTGTTGCAGCGCGGCAATCAGTTGGGCATACCCGAGTCACGTTTCTCACGTTGGCTGCCCAAGGATCAGCGTGAGCTGCTCGAGAAGCAGGCTAAGCTGCTGTCAGGACGCAGTCAAGCGATAGTAAAATCACCACCGCCAGCCACGCCCCCAAAGCCAACAAACAAAAATCCACAAGCGACAACAGCTCCAGCAACAACAGCACAGACGACACCAAGGCTGCCACAGGAAACGGAAATTTAAATGTGTGTGTGCCTGTCTGTCTGTGTGTAAACATGTGTTTAGGTACAGGAAATGCCACAAAATTGAAGTCTAGAAAGTCTAGAATTTCTAGTCTATTTAGTTCACAATGCCGTTCCATAGCAGCGAGCTATGCAGCTCGACAAGCTAAGCGAAACTCATGACAGCTTCATTCACACACACACACGAACACACACGAACACACACAAACACACACAAACACACACACATATACGAACTCTTGACATAGTTAAGAATTTCTACCAAAAAAAAAAAAAAAAATGAAAAAGAAAACAGCATGAAATTTAAACATGAAATTAAGAATTTTTTCGAATATGTATGTAATTAATAGAGTTGCATGGCCAAGTCTGAGCGTCAAAAAGCTAAATGTTATGTCACTCAAGCAGCAGAAAACCAAGAGAAAAGCGAAAATGCAAATATTTAGTTTAGTTTTATCATTTCTTTTCACTTTTCTCAAGTATTGATTAAAGAGTGTGTTCAACTTAAGCTGTGCCCACTGTACTTTATATATATAATATTATTTTGTATTCACTTCCTTAAGAGCCAAAACATATTTTCCTTTATGGCAATTGTATTACATTTTTCTCTAATTAAAATATATTTAACTTACGTTTAAGAGCTGAACAAGTAGTTAAGGTTGATGATGAAATGAGTTTATTTATTAAGTTGTAGTTAGTTGACTTTCATTAATAAGGTTGTTCTTTATTTTATACCTATGTAGATATATATATATATATATATATTTAATAACTTAACAAAAATAAAACCAAAACTGAATAAATGCCTGCCTGTGTGTGCGTGTGTTATATGGTTCGAGGGATTTTTCAAATGTTATTTTTTATATGTATTTATTTTATATGTTTGTTTTTCAATTATTTTTTCACTTATTTTTTTTTTTTTTAACTATGCACAGTAGTAAAACATATGTTTTCATATGAAAACTGCATATTATTGGATTTGTTGAAGCTGCGTGCTTTACATTTTCAATATGGCTGGCCAGTTAGGGAACACGTGCCGCAGTTTAACTACCCGCACACAGACATACACACACATGCAAATAGCAATAGTTTTTTTTTTTTTTGAATAGTTATTTGCTACATGTTATCAGGCAACTGAGCAAACACGCAGCCAGACAACTGCCAGACATTCAAATGAGCCAAAAAATTATTTATAGAATTTATATGGATATACTTAACGTGTGCTGCACGTCTGCCTGTGTGTGTGTGTGCTGGTGTGTGTGTGTGTGACAAACAAATTATGCGACCGTCCAACTAACAGCTATCAGCTAACTGGCATCTAAGCAGCGCCAGCTTTGAAGGTCAATTGCGAACAAGTTGAGCAGAGGTCAATGGTAAAGCCAAAGGCAAAAAGTTTTTAAAGTAGATTAACAGGATTCTGAATTTGTGTTGAAACATGTGCTGAAAAAGATAAAGCAGCTTTAGCAACTTGAGAACTTGAAGTTCTTTAAGTGTTTTCCATTCACCAAGTCTAGCTAAACGTAAAAGTTATTTGCCAATGCAGCAATCAATATATATATATATATATAGACAGCGGATAAAATCTTAAAAATATTCTTTATATGCATAACGAACTGCTAAAAGAGAAAATCATTGAAAAATAGCAACAATAAAAAAATATACCATAGACAGCTGAAAAATAAGTCATGTAGGTCTCGTATCTGAAGTGCTCATAAAACATGTTTAAAATAAATATGAATATTTATAAAAACAATTTTACCATTTTATTTGCCCAAATTGAAAATAATTTCTTGCCAGCATTTCTTTAAATTCCCCTTTTAACTTCAAGAATCCCGCTTCATACAAAATCCCAACCTCATTCAATACTATTTAACAGATACCGCTCGAGCTCACATTCCTTGATCTGCTCTCTTTTCGTAACTTTGCCTTGAGCGACGACCAAACCAAACATTTTTGAGTAGTTGAAGGTTTTGGTTTAATTGGTTGCCACACAGCAAATAACAGTTGCCGCCGCACAATTTGAAGCCACTAACCCAGCAGCAAAGGAGCCAAACTGTAAACCAAAATACATTCTCTAATCCAAAGCACACACACACACACAAACACACCTTCTATCTAACCCACGACTAATACCGCTTTAATGGCTATGCTTTGGGGCCAGCCAGGCAGCCAGGCAGCGCCCTGCTATGCTATACTATACTCTCTGTTAATCTTACTAATGTCCCGGCTGCACGACAAACAATTATTTTGACACATTTAATAAGTAGCCCCAAAAACTCACAATAAAAACAACAACAACAACAACAACAAAGAAACGGCAAACCCTTAACCACAATTGAAACCAAAAACAGCAGCGACACCGAAAGCGCCGACATAAAAGCCACCTCCACCTCAACCGCTACGGCAACAACAACGGCAACCAGTACGGGAGCAGGAGTTGGCGTTGGTGCTGAGGATGTGGGCAACAATGGCAACGACCAGGAGGCGCCGGCCGGCAAGAAGGCCAAACGCTTGCCAGCCTTTGCTGTTGCCATTTTAAAGCGTTTCAATGAGAAGGATGCCGGCAAGAAGGATGCCAAGGATAACAATGCTGAGACGCTGACAACGGCGACTGGCGCAAATGACAACGACAACAATATAACAGCAGCAGCAGCAACAGCAGCAGCAGCAGCAGCGGCAACAATCGATGGCAATGACAATGAACCAAAGGTATACAAAAACTGAACCTGAGTCCTTGAATAGACAACCACACAAGAGTCTCGCTCTTTCTCTCTCTCTCTCTCTGTCTTTTACTATGCGTGCTTATGTGCGTGTGTGTGTGTGTGTGTGTGTGTGCGTGTTTATTTAATTGTGTGTATTTCTACACCATTTAGCTTAGCATACTTGTAGGCCAAATATACAAAAACATATATATACATATTTATTATATAGATTTATAATTTTTGCATAATCACAAATTTTTTGCTAAATGCTCTCTTTCTCTTTCTCTCTCTCGATTGCTCTCTCATTTTGGCTGCTACACAATTTTTTGCTTAATTTTTTTTTTTTAATGCTATTCTTTTGTAATTTCGTCGTGTTGATAACGCATGCAAAAAATTTGTGTAACTTGTGTAAATACTCTGTCTATATAATCTGTACAATCTATCGATATATGCTATATAAAGGCTATAGTTTGGCAGAGCACTTCACCCGTGTGGACTTTTAAGTAAAAAAGCTAAGCATATAAGAACACGTAGAGCAGCAATAAAACAAGGTATCACAAATTTCCCTTCCACAAAAAAAAATTAAATTATATAAATGAAATAAAATAAAATGTAAATTATTTTTTTTTTTATTTTAAATTGTATTTTCTATATTCATATTGATAATAGAATTTTTTGTTTATTGCCCGCAGCAAGACAAACAACTCGTCTATGCTGAACTTGTACTAAAGCCCGCCCAGGAGAAGACGACAGCTGCAATAACAACAACAACAACAACAACAGCAGCAGCAACACCAACAAACACAACAACAACAACAACGAGCGCAGATGCAGCTGGCAAAAATGCAACAGAATATGCCGAAATAGTCTATGTGCAAAAGGGCGATGGCAAGAAATAAAAATACTCTACAAAATGCCCAAGGAGGCTGTAACAACTGCAGCAACAACAAGAGCAACAGCAACAGCAACACAAAAATCAACAACATTTAAGAAAAAAGTAAAATTAAATATATATATTGTGAGCTACAACAAATTACAAAACAAAACAAAAAAACACAACAAACCCAATGCATAAACGTAAATTAATATAAATAAAAACAAAATTAAATAAATTACGAATCTTAAGTGTGGTTTTTCAAAAACTCCATTGAATGTGTGTACTAAAAAAAAAAAAAGGAAGAAAATAAAACAAAAAAAATCTTTAAGCTAATTACAAGACAAAACGTAATGAATGTGTTAAAAAAAAAAATAAAAATAAAAAAACGCTACAACTAAAACAACAACAAAATACATTTTTCCACATACATAAATATATAATAAAAAAAAAAAAAAACATACGCACAGCTAAATCCATACACAGTCCCACACACACCTAAATAAAATTTACAACATACAACTAAAACAAGCATAAAATTAATAAAAAAAAATTATAAATTAAATTTACATAGGCAAAACACAAAAAATAAAATAAATATAAAAAAAATTAAATGAAACCTTAAAAAAATATTTGAAAAATCTCAATTATTTACATAAATGTCTCGCAATTAAGCTAAATGTAATTTAAGCCAAGAAAAATATGCAAAAACGAAACCCTCACAAAAAAATATTATTATTTATTACAAAACGATTTTTTATACAAAAATGAAAACGGATTTTTTTAACAACTTTTTGATAAACATTTAAAGAAAAAACATACAAAAACAATTTGAGCAGCCAGAGTAAAGCATTTAAGCAAAAGTAAATAATACAGAGAAAAACGAAATTTCATTCATTAATATTCATAATCGATAAATATCGATCAATGTCGAATCTCCACGAAGGCGCAACAAAATTGTAACCGAAAGTATTTTATGCTAATTTTCATTCACATTTTCTAAACCCATTCTGGCATATATTATTATGTTATTAATTTAAAAATACAAAATATATATATATTATATAATTATGATAATTATTATGTCTAATTTAAGCGCAGCACTAATTACAATTACTTTCATTATTGATTTTTTTACATTGTAAATTATAATTTGTATAAAGTTAAGCCGTGTAACTTTTTTGAATAAAATTCTTTACCATAAAACTGTGTCGAGTTCTCTCCTTTTCTCTGCATGCTAAACATTTGCAGGGCATACTTAGAGATAATCCTGAATTGTTATCCTGCCAGCGGCATGGTAGACGACAATAGAACATGGGAGAGTCGAAAAGGGATGCATTTGATATGTCCCAACAAAAGGAGGCCCAGACACTACACACACACTCACACACAGTGACATCGCTCGCGGTCGTATACTTAATTTCTATTATCATGCAATCCACATGCTATCTAGCATGTTTGTCTGCGTATGCGTGGGAGTGTGCATGTGTGTGTGTGTGTGTATGGGCGTGTGTGTGTGTGTGTGTGTGCTAGCTCTCGCTGTTTTCGAGTGCTTTAAGCCACAATGCAAAGTAGAAACTGAGAACATTTTATTTGTTTAATTAAAACTACAAATTTGATGGCAACAGCTGCAGGTACAACAACAACAACAACAACAACTACTACTACGACAAATATAACAAATATTACAACTAAGCCAACTATATGAATTATTTGACTGGCAATGAAATGTAAAATCTACGAGTAAGTAAATTGAAATGGAAATCGAGTTTATGGCACAAACATGGCAATTTCATGTCTGCAGCAGTCACGTAATTGAATACAAGAAAAACCACATTTGAAATTTGCAAATTTGCAATTCGAGTGTGTGTGCGTGTGTGTGTGTGTGTGTGTGTGTGGGTGTGTGTGTGTGTAAGGCGTGCTTATTTCGGCTTACTTTGATTTAAGGCCTAAACTGGTGAGCCAAATACCCAGGACAATTGCAATTACAAGCAAGTTAGCCAATTGGAGTGTCTACGACTGCAATATACTCTGCATATACTGACAGGGGGCATTACTTATGAGAGGAAATATTTTTAGCTTTAATTTTTCATTATCTACAACACTTTCTAGCACTTATATTCATATCTAATATTATTCTTGGACAGTGTATTATTTATAGTACACTTTTGCCTAGGCAACTGTGCCTCGCTATTATTATTATTATTCATGTCCATCAAATCTCAGAGCTCTTTTAATGCAATTTATATTTTTATTTTTATATTTATATATCTTCATTTTTTCCAAAGAAACATCAACTTTTGCACTTGACTTGGCCCAAGTAAAGGAGGCTCTGTATCTGGCTGAGGCTGTGGCTTTGACTTTTCAGCTTGGATTTGGCTTTGGTTTTAGCTATGGCTATGTCTATGGCTTTGGCTTTGGCTTTGGCTTTGGCTTTGCCTGACTGCCTTGTCAGTCAAGCGCTGGGCGCACTCAACTTTTTCTGACATTTCAATTTATAAAGCTCAAAATCTGCGCATTACCCAGAGCCTCACATTTTACATTAGACGAATAAAAATAAATAAAAAACACACTTTGCATTCTTATGCGCTATTCTCACATTTCAATGGGGTATATTAGTTTGAATGAAATGTGTCCATGATATATTAGTGCTCTAAATTGAGTTAATTATGTAAACATTGATAAACAATCACTTATCTTCTATTAAACTGGGAAGAGAGTATTTTCTAGTCTATTAAACTCACTTATAATGTTCTGACATGTTTTTTTGGTGCACTTTACTATTTTTTGGGTATGTCTGCGGCGACAGCGTCAAAAGTAAAATACAATTTTTGCATTTTCCTGCCTTTGGCTGTACATTGAATTTGACTCGACATCTTTTTGCAGCGTTTGCCACGACAGTTTTTGTTGTTTTTCTTTTTTTTTCTGGATGCAGGTAGACTTCAAACTGCAAATGCGCTCGAGGCAAATGCCTTCGTTGTCGTCGGCTAACATGGCTGCTGAATGCATTTTAAATGAAGCATTCGACTTGTACGACTTTTGTTTGGGACAAGTTTGACTGAGCTGCATACAAATTCAATCAATTCTATTAGCCATCTCCTTCACTTTTGGCTCACCTGCACCTCGAATGTTAGCTAAGTGGAGATGTTGCTGTTAATTAAAGATTAGCTGTCGAATAGTAGATGCAAGTCTCTCTCAAGTCTCGCTTCTTTGTGTGGCTAAACTGCTTCAGATGTAATATTAGGTTATACGTTAAGTATAAAGTTTCAACAGTTTTAGATTTATTATTGATTCACATTTCAGCAATAGCATTTTGATGCTTTTGTAGCTGCTAAGATACATTTGTATGTTATCTAGCTGTTATTTTGATCTTCCTAAAAACTCTAGAGCCATTAAGTGAGTGGGGGTTGACTTTCAGATATTTTTATATCTTGAAGATAAATTTTGTTCTGAAGCGTATATCCTAAAAAACTTTATGTAATTGTATTTTAAGTTTGAATTGTTTTAGATATTAGTTTATAATTTTCATTTTATAGCTTGTAGATAATGAGTGTTGTATCTTAAACACAAAAAGTTATGTAAGTTGAATAATTATCTAATAGAATATATGAATGTATCTTAAAGACACATTTAATGTTCTAAAAACTTTTAATATACATTTAAAGCTGGATAAAAGTTATCTTTATCAGATGGTTCAATGTTTGCTCTATAATTTTTAATGCATATTGCTTTTATATATTTGGGTTATATATTATACATATATCAACATCAAATTATGTTAAAGCTCCCCAGCAGCAGTTCGATTGATTCTGCGATCTCTAGTGTATCCCTTTCCCCAGTTTCTGTCTCCATTTGCAGAGCACAGTTTGAGTCTCAACCTTACTCGATGCCTACATAAGAAATGTGCGACAAGTTTTTAGCAATTGCTTTGCAGTTACCCATGGGAAAGACACTTGAAGCACCTGTACAACAATGGACGACAACGAACCCAACAACAACAGCAATAGAAACAAAACTAGATGAACAGTGGGGATAACTAGAAACTTTCTTGTTCTCTGCTTCTTGTTTTTTTGTTGTTTTCTTGTTGCTTGTTTTGGCACTTTGTTTATCTCTCACTCTTTCGGGCTACGTCTAGAGTTGTCTTTGCTCTTAATTTTTGATTTTTGTTTGATTGTATTTGAGTTGTGTTGCCTGCTAGCTGTTTGCCTTATAGATGTTGTAGTTTCAATACCCAGCACACATTGAAGAGTTGCTCCAAGTGGATTGGACTCTTACTTGTTCGATTTGTAGCTACGAAAGCAGGGTATTCATAAGTCGAGCTAAGCTTCAGCTGGAGCACTTAAAACTATTTTCTTTTATGTTTGTTATGCTAGTGACAAATGTATGTAGATTTGATGTATGTGCAATTTGGCAAAGTAAACGCAGGCAAACTTCTGCTCACTTAGTTAGTAAGTGGACTTTCAACTTGCTTCACTAACTAATTCAATTAATATTCAAGCACAGAGCTGACCTAAGCAAAAATTGTGATTTGTCATTTTTGTAAGTTTTAGCAATATTACAATTTGTATATAAATTGGCTGAATTGTCAGTGTACTACCAGTAATTTGTAAAGTACTAGATATATATTAAGTATTTAAAGATGGAATTCATATAAGAAATTTATTTATCTGTTACTTTATATTTTGACAATCAATGCAAATTCAATTCAATTTCTAGCAAATTATATTTGAATTGAAGAGTTTTCATTGCTATAAACTCTTTAGTTAAACTCGATTCTAATATATTTGCTGTCGACTGTTGTTTCCTATAACAAATGGAGTATGCATAAGCTCGTCATGCTTAATTAGTTGGCAAGTTGACGTCTATGTTGCGCTTCCATGGTTATTCAATTAATAAGCAGCCACAAGTCGCCATCTCCGCCCCCTGTCAAATGCCTTATTGTTGCTCAATTTCAAGGCTCGTCCTATGCCATTCCATTTATTGAAATGCACACACACACACTTAGTGGGCGTAATTAATGCCACGTGCATTTTAAGCTGATTATATAATAAGCGAATGCCATATCTACTAGCCACAGATATCAGTTGCATAAGTGCATGGCTCGCATTCAATATAATGACCGTCATATAGGACTTATCTTTAATGATATTAGCAATTTGCTAATGCACATGAAAAGATCATTAAAAATATTAATATTCCGCAAAAATAATTGAGAATATACTGAATTTGGATTAATCTATCCGAATCTATCAGTTTATGTGAATATATGAAATATTGACGATTGAAATGTAGGTTAAAAAAATAAATTAAATTAAAATGTCAAATGAGAAGGAGACGTGTTGGACCCCATTAAAGTATAAGTATACATATACTCCGCCTGGCTGTCCGATCTCAAAAACAGAAAGAGCTTAAGACGTGGAATTAACACTTCTAAATAAAAACCCATTCAAATTTGAACTCCAATAGGCACAGCAGCTGCCCACTAAAATATGCAACGATATCTTGTAAAGTGACGATTGAAATTTGAATATTAACTGCCAGTTGGATAGCTACTACTAATTTATGTTCGCCTGGTACATCTGAAGTACCAGGCGCATAGAACTGAGCTGTAGCGTGAAAATGTTATTTAACAGGGTACTCATATTGCTCTATTAACACACTGTTATTGTACAGTGTGGTAACATACTCAATGTTAACATAATTATGTTAACTAGCAGAGTGTTATGTTAACAACATCAACCGCTCCCTAAGTTATGCAATGTTTTTTGACCGTTGATTTTTTTTTAATTAGCCCCTAAATTATGCAACGATATTTTATATTTTATTCATTTTTTTTTTAAATCGTTAATTTTTGAAAAGAAGCCACGTTCAATAAAGAAAGCAGTTTGTTTTTTTTTTTTTTTTTTGATTTATTTATTATTAATTTTCCAATTTACTCAGTTTAAGCTGGATATACTTTATATTATACATCTATTTCTTAAATTAAATTATACATTTACAAAACTTATATTATGTTTCTGCTAAATATCATGTCACAATATGAGGAAAAGCATGTTATCCGAAATCCTTTTCTGAAGACGTGGTATAATCTGAAATTAGAAAAGTTATTTTAGGATAAAATAAATTTGTGATATGCTTACGTTTACCTCTGATGACTCATCATGAATACTGTCTCTGCTCTAGGTATGAGATTAGTCTGCTTGAAGAGAAAGCTGAAATGTAATGACATTGGAATATTAATCCATTTACATATTATTCAAATATTTATAAATTCATTAATTTATAGTACAAATTTATCTTCGACACATTTAAAGGGTCATTTAGTCCCGTATAACTTAACAAATAAACAGAGAGAAAAAAAAGAAATATTAAAAAAAATAAATACATTGAAAGGCCTACGACAATATATTATTTCTTAACCCCAGTTAACTTTCACTTTGCTCTGACTGCTTATCCTGCTGCCGCTTGCCAGATTGGATTACTTAAACTTTAACCCACTCATTATTAACATCATATGTCAATCAAAAGTTTGCCCGTTTGCCAGGATATGCGGTAATCGCGCCCACAAATTGTTTAAAAAGTAGCCCGTGCAGCTTTCGCCGAAAAACAGCTGTTCAAGCTAGAGCCTTATCAACACAGTTAGCATCCACACACAAAGGCGGTGTGCTCTCTGCTGAATGCGAAAGCATTGCGTGTGCGTGCTGACAAAAGAGTTAAAAGCTTTCAGAACTTTCGCATTGCTCTTAGCTGCGCTCTCTTAAGCAGTGAGCTTTTTAAGAGAGAGTTCTAACTTCTAACGGTTCACAAATTTCAGCTAGTATATGAATTCTACTTAACAATTTTTTTTTTTGGGCAACAATTTGTTTGAGCCAGACTGCCTAATTGATGAACTCTTAAGAGTGTGAAAGGCGACTTTTAAGAGCAAGTCGCCCAGACGTTCACACACACACACACATGCAAGTATGTGCACCAACACAAATAGAATGTTGGGTAATTCATAAAGGAACTGTGCCACTTGAGCAGTCAACAAGCTTTTGCTTGTGTCCTTCATAATTCCAGCGCTCTCTGTGTTGGTGTTTGTGTCTGCGCGTGTGTGTGTGTGTGTGTGTGTGTGGGTGTGCTACTTATGCACTAGCATTTTAAGTAGCAACAGGTCTGCTTTTAAAAACTTTTATGCTATTCAACATTTTTCAATGCCTGTCCAAGATGACTTACGCTCAAACATATATACTTATATATTTTATAATATTCATTTATATAAACATAAATATATTTATAACATTTATCACTCGATTTATCACTCGCAAACACGTTGATATCTGAACATTAGGTCAGCTGCCGCAAGAGTTTACAAAGTCATTTCTAGCTGAACCTGGCTGCAATTACGCTTGAATGTCATGAAAATGCGTTAATTTAAACATGAAATAATATAGCCAAAAACAACAAAATAAATAAATATATAGATATGATAAAGTATATATAGAGAGACAGAAATTAAAAAAAAAAAAAAAAAGTAATGAAAGCAACTAAAAACTTTCGTCCGTTGGTTTGGCAACGCTCTGCAGCTGTAGAGGAAGCCGTAAAAGGCAACAGTGCGCATACTTAATTATATTTGTGTTGTTTATATTTCTCCTGCTTGTTGCTATTGTTGTTGTTGTTGCTATTGTTGTTGTTGTTGTTGGTGGTGTTGATGGTATTCCTGGCACTTCTGCAGCCATCCTCAACGCAAATTTCTTTTATAAAATTTGTGGTTTTAATAAGCGCAAACCAAGGCAAAAATAATATGCCAAAGCCAAAAGCGTAAAAGGGACACAATTAATTACTCTTGCAAAAAAAATAAACCATCATAAAAAAAAAAAATGAAAAAAAAAAACAACAACACAAAAACTGCGCAACAAGTTGAAGTTGAACTTCTGTTTGCCATTTGCTCCGTGAAAATTAATGTGTAAATACAAAAATTACCAAGAAAGAGAGAAAGACAAAAATAACAAAAAATATATTTGCCAAAGTTTATTTAGGCACGTGCGCGCTTAAAGATTCTTATCAAACTTTTCACTTCAAATTTGGCAAAGGGTTTCAATTTTAAATTGGACTTGAGTTGACTTTGACTTGTCTTCAGAATATATTCAGATAAATCTAATTCAAGTAACTTGCATAAGAGATGTTATGCATATACATAAATAAACCTCTTACAGCTGTTTATAACTCTTCAACGGTGTGTAAAAAGCTGTGAGTTTGAAAATAACAAAAATCAAGATACTAAGAAATAAATCACTTTTACAATAAAGAATACTTTTATATATATATTAAATGTCTTTATTTTATTGCAGCTTTTGTCATTGACTCTATAGCGCATGCTTAAATTAACCTTAACTAAGGAGATGGCTTAATGCCAATAAAGAATACGGCGTGCAAGTTGTTGGAAATTTCTTTTTATATTTTTTTATTAATTTGTTTTGCCTATTATTCAGACTTCTATAATATTAATTACATACATTAATTAAATACAATAAAAAAAATTTTATCTCAATATATATTATATACTTAAATATATAATACAGTATTAATTATTTTATAAAATTCATTGAATATACTTAACATCTTATAAAGACAAGATAAAGCATAAAATAAACTTCAAACATTTTTTTTTGCGCTCTGAAAAAAAACTTTCAACCAAAAAAAACTATTTCTTACTTTTGAGCGCGTATTTGATGCCGTATGATTTAATAAATAAACAGACATCGATTTATACATCAATTTATTCATTACGATCCCTCTCCACAAAGATTCGCATCGATTTATATATCGATTTTCTTCTTAATGGTTCTACCAGCTTGATTTTCTCTCTAATACTTTGCTTCCTTTTTAACTTAGATCTGCTATTAATTTAGCTTCACTCCCTGGTTAGACATTAGCCGCTAAAATAAAATAAAAATAAATATAAAAAAATAAATTTAAAAAAATAATAAATAATACAAAATAATTTTAGTCAAAAAACAATGCAAATTTTAACTTCATAGTTATTTCCCTAAAATATAAATATGTGTGGAATTATAGATATGTTTATAAGCATAATGCTTAAAATTTTTGTAATTTTTTTGTAATTTTTTTCGTGTATGGCAAGTAGCTAAATTTCATGTTGACAAATATTTTATGTAAATATATTTAAAATAAATGGCAAACATTTCTGTTCAAGTGCAGCCAACGTGAGATACATATACATTTATAATGAAGTGGAGCAGCAGGTGCAGGTGCAGGTGCAGCAGCTGCTGTTCCCGTTAGGCACTCACCTTCGTCCTTCTTGTGCCCCATTTGCTGGCTGGTTTATGAGCTCTGCCCCGTGTTCTTGTTGCATGAAATGCAGCTAAAAATACAAATAATATGCGACCCACAAAAACCGCAAATCTAGCACAGCGCATTTAATGTAGCCAACAACTGGGCGATGATGATGATGATGTGGCACCCTGACAGGGGGCGTGGCTGGAGTTCAACAGTTTTGCGCAATTTCACTTTTCAAACAGTGACATTCAATTTTCAACTGAAATGTTTTGTGGCTATGAGACGGAAATTGAAAATGTCGCAAAAGCGCACACACAACACACAAATGAACAGTGTCGGAACTAGTTTCCATTGCGCAACATAATACATTTATTAAATATAGATATATAAATATATAATAAGCAGACTTTATTGCAAATTGCAGCAGTTGCATTTGTCTTTTAATTACTCAGACAAAAGGCCGCTGCATGAAGAAAGTGAAATGTTGCACAGTTTAACACACAGTTTAATAGCAGCAGCAACAATGAGAACAACGCTAACAAGTTGTTTGCCTGATCGGACTGCTCGACTGCTCGACTGCTCGACTTTCGCGCTGTCAGCTTGTGCTCGTCAACACGCATCAGGGTGTAGCATTTCAGGCAAAGTATTTAATTTCCACAGCACACACACCCAGAGAGAGAGAGAGAAAGAGAAGGCAAACAATGGTAGCTGGCATGAAATGTGTGCCAAGGCGAAGGCTGTCGTGCGAGCTATTGCTACCCTCGAAGCCTACAAGCAGAAAAGCGAAAGGTAAGCTTCACGCCACGCACAAAACTATGCTACAGTTTTTTTTCTTTTCTGATTTATGTTGAGCCGGGTACATGAGCTAACTGAAACAATATGAATTTCTGTTATTTTTGTGTACTATTTATAGATAATATATTTATGTGCATCGATTTAAATATATGTATAGGAACTCATTTATTATTCACAATAGCTTATAATATTTTAGTTAGGGCATTTGAACTTCAGTCTGTATGCTGTTCCTATACGCATTTGCCTTGTGTATTTCTGGATTTTTCTTATTGGTTTAATTTTGTCACGTTTCTGGTAAAAGCATAAAAGAAAGGTGGGCGGAACAAGGAACCTGACTGAAGGGGGCCCAAAATGAGTGCAAATCATTTCGTTGGCTTGGAGCAGGCAAAGACGGAAGGAAGTATTCACATAAATAAAAATAAATAGCAAAATTTGCCATTTCGTGCAGTGCCCGGGAAAAGTTTGCTCTCAAAAAATGTATTTTAGTTTTATGGCTTAAATCAATTTAAGGCAATGCAAACAGTTAAAGCTGCTGATCGGCCGCCAGCTGGCAATATAGAATATGGAATATGGAATATGGGACGGAGGTGGGAGGTTGGGAGGTTGCGAGGTTGGAGGTTGGCTGGCATTGGTTATAAGCCGGATGTTGTGGTTGACCCCGCCGCCAAGTCAATAAATTCTCATTGCTTGAGCCATAAATCAGCATCACGGTGCGCTAAGTGTCATTTTTTGTGACAACGGGATGGCTTTTTACCTGGCCAAGAGCAACATAAACAACTGAACGGTGGGCGGACATGCCGGGCCCGTCCGGCAACTGGCAGCTCCACAATGCGCGTTATAATTTACACCTTGCGGAGAGACAGCAACTACAACTGTCATTTGACCTTAGCCCAACGGATGAGCTGAGGATGGCTCTGATGGCCATGGTTAGTCGACTGTGAGCGCTGAGCATAGCAAAAGTGAGTGAGCCAGAGCAGTGGGAGCTGGAGCTGCCTGCTGACGGTTACATAGTGTCACGTTATATATTTTACTGAAAAGCGCAATTGCTTGATTTGAAAATTGGCTCTGATGGCTTTTCATTTTGAGTGACTGATGCGAGAGAGCAAAAGATGAAACGACGACTGGAACAGATATACATAGAGTGTATATATGTATATGTATATATGCTTTAAAGGTCGCTAAAGGTGTGATATAGCATTGGAGCTATGTGATTGATGCTCGAAGCCAGAGCCATGGATTGCATTAAGGCTTACTGAGTGCATGGCGGCACACGAGATAGAGATCAAATTGAGAAACCAATTACTTTCAGTTGGCGACACTTTCGTTTTTATAGTCACAGCTAAGAAAATACAGGTAAGGATGGTGTGAAGCGAATATATATATTATGGAAGTTACTACAATAGGCCAGCTACGAAGGTAATTAATGACAGAAAGCAATTGAGTGTGGGATAAAATAGAACAGTTTTAGTGTTGGTGTTAAGTTGGTGTTAAGGATAGTTCGAGAATAAGCGAAAAATGCTCTTAAATACTGTTGTTAATGCCAGATCCCATTAACAGGAACTGTTGCTCCCACACATAGCCCGGTTATGCTATTAACATAATTATGTTAATAACATAAACATTTCTTCTTCGTATCTCTACATCCTTTTTCCGTTAACATCGGCACTTACTTATCCTCTTGTAAATTATCTTTCGAAAAATATGACAAAGATATAAACTTAACAGCTTCGACTTCTAATTATCATCGAGCCTTCACGTCAACAAGTGTTACTTGTGCTTATGCTAAACGTGAGTCAAATGTCAGCCCAAATTAAATTTTTTTTTTAATTTAATATTTTTAATACTCTATATAAATAAAAAAAAAATCATTTAATTAATATAGATTAATTTCTAACTCTAACTTATTCTAAGTGCACCTATATATGTAAGTATATCTATCTCATACTCAACTGTTATATCTTCACTTTATTCATTCAATAAATCGTTTTAATTTATGGAAATATGGCTTTAAGCTAGATGAAGGAAAATCAAAGTCTATACCTGCTGGCGCTTGCTTAAAGACCAGCTGCGCTGAGTGGCAAAACAACTTTTGAAATTAAGTCGCAGCAAATGAAGCAGATCGAATAAAGAAGAGCAGAGCAGAGCACAGAGGGCAGAGCGATGGGCATTGGAGCCCTGGCAGACGGGCGCACAATTGACGCAATTGCAGCGATACTTTGATTTTATTTCATTTGCAGGCATTGCGAATGATGAGGACGCAGTAGCAGCAGCAACAGCAGCAGCAGCAGCAACAAGGAACAAGAAAATCAAACAACTCTAGCATGGATGGGGCCATCGTGAAACTGGCTGGCAACGCGGTCGACGAAACAGTTGCCAATAAAAATTACATTGAAAACGCTTAACCAAGCGGCGTGCATTAAATTGATTCCATGCGCCAGCTACATGGCTGCAATTTTATAGCGCGCCCCAAAAAATATGCTACGCTTTTTGAGTCGCACAAAAATATTGTCTTGCTATACAACACGCACACGCACACACATGCACAAGCATATATGTATAAATATACGTATATATAAATATATACACATATATACAGCTTTGGAAGCAGCAACGAAATGTAATTTTTATAGCGAAAAGCAGAAAATATTAATAATATACGACTCTGCTATACCTTTACAAGGCATCCATTGATTTGAAATTGAAATACAAACTGAATCACACATATAATGCTATGACCGACTATATTGAGATATATGATAAATCTTTTTTATTTTTACCTTTTATATATCATATTTATATCTAATGTTTTATTTTAAATATATAAAATCTGGCAAAATAATAGATGTAATTACGAAAATATAACATATAAATAAATGTTTAAAAACTAAAAATTAATCAAATTAAAAAAATTAATTTATGATTATGAAAATTTATAAAATTAAAAAAAAATAATAATAAATAAATATATGTATATATACATAAACTGACAGAGAAGCTTTTGGAAATGACATATATTTATAAATAAAGAATAAATAAACCCCGAAATCGACTGTAAACTCAATATATCTGCATGAACAATTTGTTAGGGTATTTGTTAAAAAAAAAAAGAAGCAAATGGCAATGTGAAAAGCAAAAGTGGCATGCGTGAAAAATACGTGAAAATTGCTGGCGAGCTTTGTTGCCATTGCTCGTCGCGTTGTTGGCGTATTCGATTTTCACGCTCAATCCCTCAATCAACACCAGCGACTCGAACCGATGCGATTTTCGCATGCCTTTAAACTTGTTATTTCGAGTATATCCGCGACACAATTCGCGCTGACGCCAAAAGTTGGAAGACGAAACAGCAGAAGGAGGAGGTTGAGGCCTGCATAGGGTCTGGGTGGGGTCTGAGTGGGGTCTGGGTGAGGTCTGAGTGGGGTCTGGGTAGGGTTTTTGGGCCAAAGAAAAACATCCACACATCCACTGGCAGTCGCGGCTTTGGCAACAAATTCGTTTGTTGTTGCCAGATTTCTTTATCTCTTTTAAGCAGAACGCAAAAACAAACAAAAAACAAAAAAGCTGGGATAAAAAAAAGGCACATTCATATCGTATGTATAAGCGAGATCTATTCAATTTGCAAGTTTGAATCGTTTGGCATGTTTAGCAGCTCACTGAACAATTTCCAAAACGATGGACAAGGAGGGAAATGCAATCGGAGGGGCTAAAAAGGCTAAAAGAATTCCCTTGGCTTTTTTTTTTCTACAACTATCAAAGGCTCTTAGCTGGATATCTTTAATTAATTATGCTATTAGCCACGTTTACAGAACACTCAAGACGTCGCTGCTGAAGCGAAAGCCTCTGGGTCATAAAAGTTCATGAATATGACAAACACTTAGAAGCCTGGCTGGAGAAAGGTTGCTGGAATGCATTAACTGACGGCTGAAAGGTGCCGGCTGCAAATGCGTTTTCTATTAGTAGATGACAGAAGAGAAAAGAACACGTTCCATTTGAAATGCAATAAACAGCAGCTGGAGCGAATACTGTGCACATTAAATAAGAGATTTCCTAAAGGATTAAAACTCAGAAAGTGTTAATTTAATTAAATTAAATTATATTTTTATAGAAATAATTATTATTTATAGAAATGATAATTATTTATATATATTTTATTTAAAGGAATGAACAAACTAGAGTGGATATCAATAAAAAAAATTGTTTAAATATCTACGAAAAATGTAGAAAACAAAATCATAAACAAAAATATTTTTATCAAATCCATAAACAAATTTTTTATAAAATCCATAATACAAATTGTTTCATAAAATGCAAAAAACTATATTCCCACAATAAAATCAAAGTTAAAGTTTGGAAATATGCACAAAATAACTTAAAAAAAAAAAAATAAATAAATAAATAAATAAAAAATAATATAATACAAAAAATAAAGATACAAATAGATTCAGTATAAAAATTGTTTTATGAATAAAAAATTTAAATAAATAATTCCTATAAAATAAAATAAATCAAATTAAAATATTTTATATATTTTGGCATTACGTATATACATTCCGCATGAAGCAAATGAAATGCAGTATCTGAGCAAGCAAGAGAGCTAATGAAATTGCTCTCCATCTCTCTCTTTCTCTCTCTCCTCACTTTCCCATCCTCTCACATATATATATATATATATATGCGCTTCTTCAATCTTTCGAGCTTCATCGCAGCTAACAAATAAGCCAATTTTTTAAAAATTAAATTGATCTCAATTTATTTCAAAATTTCAATCTTATTATAATGTGCCCATTTCCAATTCATAAAAAATCAATAGTTATTTAAAATATGAGTCTAATTCCTTTATCTCGTAGAGAAACAAAAGGGAACTCAATGTGATGGCAGTTTGCGCTGACAGGTATCCAATGGCAAGCGCTTAATAACACGAGCCCGCAGCGAGGCATCAATCAAAAAAGCCACACAGTGTGTCTCGATGCTGCTCTAAGCCACTTCCTTTTACACTAGCCTCACTCATCTCACTGATCTCCCCTCTCTGGCCATACCACATGAGTGGTGTAACCTTCAAAATGGCTACCACAAATTGGCGTTGAAAATCGATGGCTAATAGGCCACTATAGTATGTGTGTGTGTGTGTGTGTGTGTATTGGGGTGTGTGTGCTGGTGAGTGTGTGTGAATGTATTGGTGTCAGTTATTGTGATGTGTCAATGGCAAAAGGCAGCGCAGCATTGCATGAAACAAGCACCTATACAGCATGTGAGAGTGAGTGAGAGAAGAAGAGAGAGAGGGAGATAGCGCCTCTCTGTGTGTGTGTGTGTGTGTGCAGCTGAATTTGATTTAAGGCCAAGTTTCTGAGCTAGTTCTTGGCTAAGTGGCCTGCAGCTAGCGATACATTAGAAAAACGCGGCAAGCGTGAAAAAATGAACACCAATACCAACACACACACACACACACAGCAGTACACAGCCATATCAACACACCAACTCACCAACACACACACACACACACTGACACAGAAATTCTCATGCATGTGCGGCCGTCAACGGCAGTCAAAGCACAGGCAAAACCGTTAGTCAAGTTGAAAGATTGATTAGTTTTTAACAACTTGTGACTGGATACTGGATACTGGACAGCAGAGCGAGAGTGGGGAGTGAAGTAATGCAAAAGAGAGAGCAGTGCAT
This sequence comes from Drosophila stalkeri, assembly GCA_035047405.1. NCBI lineage: Eukaryota > Metazoa > Arthropoda > Insecta > Diptera > Drosophilidae > Drosophila > Drosophila stalkeri. The sequence goes on from JAWNPR010000039.1 coordinate 12,209,191, forward strand.
AGGGAACTAGTTTCAACACGTGCAGAGAATTAACACTGAAACGAGAGCTTGATGACAAGACTGTCGAATAGCAGCAATTAGCAAAGCGAGCAGAGCAAAGCTGCAATCGACTAGAGACGAAAGAAATGTTTGAAAAAAATGGAAATATGGTTTCTTTGGGTTATATAAGGAATACAGGTATATCATATATTGATCATGAAAATATATATAAGAGATATACATAAATATGTATTAAAGATAATCTGATGGCATAATTGGTATAAAAAAAAAAGACAAGAAAGTTACGACGGAAGGCAAATGATGGATGATAACCATTAACTATTAACTGCTAACTGTTACCTGTTAAAGGTTAACTGTTATCTGTTAACTCATAACTGTGAACTGTTAACTGTTATCTGATAAATATTAATTGTTAACTGTTAACTAACATGTTGAGCGATAAATTCTAATACTCTGATTGACTTACTGATGCTAAATGCTCACAGCCAAATGGATGTCAGATGCATTGATTGACTTTCTGACTGACTTCCAAAACAAATTTAAAGAAATTATTAAAATAACATAGAATATGACATACCTTATTTTAATATTTATATATGTTATATATTTATATAATTCTTTTAATATTCCTGCAAAATTTCTGCCTAACATTGACTTGTATATTTTCTTAGCGCCCCCAGCTGCAAATAGTGTTGCAACTAAAGCCAAGTCTCGCATGAACGGCTTATAAGAAACATTGTTAGTTAGAAACTTAAATTTGCTAAAAACTTTGCTGACCCACCGCAAACCCACCGCCGACCACAGAGCAACCGCTCGAGCTCGAGCAGCGCCCAGAGCGGGCAGCTAACGCCACCTAACGCCTATCCATGCATGCTTTATATGTCGGTCGGTCGCCAGAGAATGCGATAGAGAGCGGGTGCTGCAGGGATGTTGAGCTAGTCACATAACTGCATACAAAATCACATTTTATATTTGCATACGAAATGTATTTGCGCTCTGTGAAGCACAACAATAAACATTGTAAATATTTTTTATATACATATATAAAATATATATGTATATATATATATATATATATATATATATATATTGTTTTTTCTTTTTCTGTACTCTTCATGATGTTCCCAGCATTTCCACTTTTCCCTGTTCATTTTTCTTGCTTGTTTCGTTTGCCTTTATACCTTGTTGCTGTGGTGTTAGTTTTTATTGCCGTACAAAATATATTATTCAATTGGGTTTTGTTTTTACCATGCACATCAATATTTTTATTGCTCCATACGTAAATCAATGCTTTTGCGTGTGCGTCACATATGCGGAAAATTTGAAATTGGGTTAGGCAAGATGCAAGCAAGTTTATAAAAAAAAATATTTAAAAAATAAAGAAAATTCCCTGGAAAATGCAATCATAAATAATTGACAGAGAGGTTTTCATGTTCAATTAAATTACATTGCATATAAAGCTAGAAAATATTGCTTGAAAGCAATATATATAATATATATATAAGGATTTTTAATTGATTTTCATTCTAATATCTTTCTTCAGTGTTAATGTGAAATTGAAATACCAATGGCTTAAGATATCTCTTAAGATATTCGAGTAATTAGGTAATTATGCTCATGCCAAGTGCAAGTTAATTATCCAGCGAATCGTAGACCTTTAGAGAAATGTGATTGCAAAGCTCTCAGCAGTTGATTTAACTAATTTGCTAGAGAGGTTGGCATTTTTAAAAGCCCAAGCAACAACAACAATAAAAGTCTTGCACGTGTTGCACTAAAAAAATGTTGTCGGATAATTGGAAAAAAGTCGCAGCAGCAGCAGCAGCAGCAACAACAACAACAAGAGCAACAGCAGCCACAGCAGCAGCAATTGCAGGCAGTGGGCAGCAAGGAAACAGATCCTGCACTGCAGATAGCTGGTGATTCTAATTAAATTCATGCTCGCACTTTCGTTTAAGCAAATTTACAGGAAGGCGTGGCACAGGCATGGGCATGGGCGCAGGAACTGTTGTCGGGACTCAGGGACAAAAGTTGAAGGCAACATTAATTGCAAATCCGCCGAGAAAGAGAAAGGCAGGCAAAGAGATAGATTGGGAGCGAGCGAGTGAGTGAGAGAGAGAGAGAGAGAGAGAGCAAGGTGGTTGGCTAGAGAGATCCATAGCAGACGCCACCTCAGCCTTGTCGTCCTGCAGCCGTTGGCTGGCTGTCCTCGTTGGGCGCATATCCTTGACCCGTTTTGCTGTCGCTGGCCGGGCCGCAACGCCGCAAAATTAAAACGGCTTTTTCTTACTTCATTTCATTGCATTTCATGAACAATTTAAGCCAATTGCCAACCGCCTGTCCTTGCGCCCAGAGCTTTATAAATTAATTTTTGAAAAGCAGTTTACTCTACCCTACAACAACAACAACAACAAGAAAGCCAACTATATGCCTGATTCAACTTAGGCTGCAACTTTTATGCAAAACATTCTCCCTATTCAACACTTAATTACATTTTATATTTTTCATCTTTTTGCCTGCACAGCAAAATGTCGAAAGTTTAGTGCGCATCATAAATGCAAACTTGATGCGGAAAAGTTAGATATTAGTGAAAAATATATCACAATATGAATTTAGCATATGAATGCCATGCAATGGCATAGATATAAATATGAAATTCAAGTTTCGAATTCATATCAAAGTCAACTTGAGAAATCAACTTGAGAACTTCAAATGAATTTGTCAACTTTGGCAAATTCGAATTGAGATTCAGGCAGTCTAGAGATTCTTAAATTGAATTAGGTGGCATTCAGGTAGCGATCGAAATAAATATTCAAAATACTCTAGTCTAGTAGAACATTTTTAATTAAAATCTCGCAGCTGTTCCACAGAAACTAACCACAAAATCTTGCTTACACGCCTAACCGCAGTTTAATGTGGCATACATTTGGGCACCCAGACGGGGCTTCACCTTTTTATTTACGACTTCAATAACGCGTCGCCGCCATCATGTGTTAGGCTCAAGTGGGTGTGGCATACCTCAATGCTGTGTGTGGGCGTGGGCGTGGGCGTGGTTGGTAGCTTTTCGCACGTCAAGTTATTAAAATGCGGCAGCTTTGTGCTCGACTCTCGGATATTTACTGTCGCCGTTCCTCACACAAGTCGCGACAGGTGGTTGCCCACACGAATGCGCCACAGATATGGCCATTGGGTGTGGGGTGGCTTGGTGGTAATCTCATTAATAGGCACACCTAAGGGAACATTGACTTTGAAGAGTTGCCCTAATGGATGCGTAACAAGATTTTCATGCAATGATTTAAGAAACTCTCAATGCAAATATGTGTGGGCATTGAATATAATTAGAATTTAAATTTTCCACCAAGAGATGAGCATTTTCTCAAGAAATAGCTACCTTGATTCGAACCTATTCTCACCTGGGCCAATCTATGTAGATTTGACCTCCAAAATTGTTTGGAAAGAAAAAAAAAATATTTTTTTTAGCATTTGCTTTCTATCTGCACAATAACAGACAAATACACGCACACAGATACACACATTTACACACACACACACACACACACTCACACTCACACTCTCACACATGCAGTTGAGCTTTTCAATTGCCAAGAAAAGTTGTTTGCCTCAAGTTTCTCTTTTGTTGACTTTTTTGGCCAACAATTTTTTATTTTATTTTTTCCTTTTTTCATACCCTGAACCCAATGGAAATGGAAATTCAGGGTATAATAGTTTTGCGCAAATGCATGTGGCTGACAGAAGTGGGCGTGGCATAGCCCTTAAGGTATATATGTAGATTCTCATATGAATGCAGGAGTCTCTTTAATCAGACCTGCTGCAGACTTGCAATTTTAATGGTATTTTTTATGTATAGCAGACGAGATTATCGTTTCTTTCGATAGCTTGATAGATTCCATTACTATCGCTAATATTCTTTGATTTTTTTTATATATTTACTTCTATCTTCTTTCGATAACTCCGGACATTCCCTTATTTCGATCATTTTCTTTTCAATATATTTACTATCGGAATAGGATGAGTTAGTGAAAAAAATAATATGTCGATATTTGAAGTATTATGCAATTATTTTATTTTCGATAACTCATCCTCTTTCATTCCAAAAGTCTGAGATCACAAGAATCTAAAGAAGTATCATAGAACTGTCTGCAATATTAGTTCAAGGCAGAGCTTAGGGTATCTTCTAGTCGAATACTCACGACTTGCATCTTCTGGGTATTTTTTGAATCCAGGCGAGAATTAACAAACATCGCAAGTCTAGTAAAAGAAACTTTAAATACGAGTAGTTCATATAGAGCAGGAGCCAAAGCAACTGCTGCAAAAAGAATTTGAATATTTATAAACATTTTTGCATTTTTGGCAGCTGCAGCAGCAGCAGCAGCAGCAGCAGCAGCAACAATAACAACAATAGCAACAAAAGTCTTTTTCATTGAAAATTTGTTTATTTGGCCAAGTTGAGGCCAAGTGCCAGAAGTCGCAAAAGGGGCCGCCGGTCTTTGGGCCATATAAAGTGGAGTGGGCTTAAATCGCTCGCAGGGCAATAACAAAAGTTTTGCCTAAGTCAAGCAAATACTACTTTCAACTTGTATTAAAAACAATTTTTTTTCTCTCTCTCCCAGTTTCTAGCTTTTGTAGTTATTGTTGAGCAAACAGTTGACTTTGCTATGTGCGGCCAGTCGTGGCAAGTCTATTAAAAATGACTTTTCCCAACATGTCCAGCAGCGCTGAATGGCAAATGTTTATTAAAATTGCTGAAAGAAATGAAAATAAATTTTGCATTGTTTAACAATTGACTTAAAAACTAAAAACTGACTGCAATTCACAATGAAGAGTTACGTTTAGTTGTAGAAAGACGAATTACTTCAATATCTTATTCCAGCTGCAGAGCTCTCCATACCCAACATAATGAAACAAAATTTCATGTGGAGTAGTATTAGTCTCAAGAGTCGCATGACAGCAGCGAGCAAAGCTGTTTAAGGAATCTATTTATAGGAACAGAGTTCTAAGCAATTTCCTTAAATATTCCAAGATAAAATAAATATAAATATAAATTTTATATTTTTTCTAAATTTTACTGAAACTTATTTGTAAATAAATAAATTACAATTTGTATCTACAAACTTCGTCAGCAAAAAGCATTTAAGCAATAGCAAAGATTGAGCTTAAAAAAAAAAAAATAAATAAAAATAAGTTTGCCTATGTGCGCAAACTAATCCGACAGGAAATAGAGCGTATTCCAGGCGGTGCTTTCAATTAAATGGAACTGCATAGAAGCGCTGCGAACTAAGCTGCAAAGTAGAGCCCGCTCCATCAACAAACAAATAGACAAACAAACAAACTGACAAACTGGCGCGTCAAAAAGCAACAAATGCGTTTAATCAAACATGCAGACAGCCAGTGAGTCCATGGCCAGAGGAAGGGGCCATGGGGCGTCAGGGGGGCGGGGCATACAGGTTGCATGCAACAGCATCAAAGGCAAAATGGGGGAGTGGCGTGTCAACCTAGTTGCCAGAAGCATGTACACAAAACTGGGCACAAAATGCTAGGCAACAAAAAAACACAAAAACAAAAACAAAAACAAAATAAAAAGCAAGAATAAAAAAAAACATAGCAAGCGCAAATATTTGTCAACTGTAATGAACATTTCATATTTTCTTCAGTGAATTTCCTCGTTGTTGTTGCTGCAATGCCTTTCAGAGCCCATTTTCTTTTCAGCAGGCGAAAAGAGTGCGTCCGGGTCTCAATGAGGGCAGCAGATGAAAGATCCCCCCGAAAGAGCCCAGTCCAGGCACGAGCATTAATAGAAATCTAACGTACACATACATGTTGCAGCCCTGCAGGCAACTCGAGTCGACTCTCTGTGTTTCCCTGTGTCTCCCTCTCTCTCTCTCTCTGTCGTCAGTCAATCGCAGAGACACACTTTCTCTCGCCTACACCCATGCAGTTAACACTTAACAACACAAATCGGTGCGAAATACGTAGCCCGATTCTAATTTATTTTCAATTTAAAAAGGTAAATGTGCCAAAGCCTGCCAAAAGGGCGTATAGGGCCAAACAGGTTGGCCTGGCTGGCAGCTTGAATGGGCGACAAGCAATTGCCCTAAAGCAAACTATTTGAGTCAACAAATTGTAGACAGCAACCATTTTTGTATACCCTGTAATCACTGGCATGCATTTGCCTAGAAAATAGAATATATTAACATTTATTTTAAGTCATCTAATATATGTTGACAATTATAGACTGATTGCATTGCGGCTGAAAATGCAATAGTGTCAAAATATTAAATATAAAAATAAATATCAAATTAAATATTAAATATAAACTCTTAGAAAATGGAATTATTAGCAAATACTAACAAACATAAAATCTTGTTTTAATACAATTATTTTCTTCTTTTTTTTCTTCTCTTTACTCATAAGTAGATAATCATATTGTGTATGATAATCGCTAGAATATCCTCTCATAACAACCTAAACATTGGCAATTTAAAGGACAGCTAATAAACATTTCATAGATCTGAATTTTACGCCATTACATTTCTGGCCCCTTTTTTATAGACCCCTTTAATTCCATCACAGAGTATCTGCTAGTCTTATATGCTCAACCAAATACCATTCTTGTGTATTATTTTTCATGTTGCGCTTTGTTGTAGAACAGGAAATGTGACATAAAGCAAATGCTTGTGTCCTGAGTTTAAGCCTCACAGCAAATTGACGCCTCAGGTGTATTGTAGGCATTTGCTAAGTGGGCGTGGCCATTGCACTAAAATAAAACAAATTGTTGCCGGGCAGTTGAGTGAGGTACGAAAATATTAAAATTCCAACATAGCTTAAGTAGCCAAAGAGAGGGAGAGAGAGAGAGAGAGAGAGAGAGAGAGAGAGAGTGAGTTAGAGTGAGTGAGAGTAAGAGTGTGAAAGAGAGAGATAGAGAGAGAGCAGTGAATGTAAATGACTAAAATACAAGAAAAAACTTTCTAAAAAAAAAAAAAAAACAATTTTGTAGGAAGGCTGTGCAAAACATTTTAGCTATAGATGCTCATGAATGCTGCTACTTTGTGAGTATTCAACTACAGCATGGTCTTAGAGAGATGTATTGTTAGTGTAACATATACTATGAAATTTAATATGTAAACTTCTCACTTACAGAGAACAGAACAAATAGTGAAAGTGAAAAAATAAAGTAAATTCAGGTTTATCAAAACAAAATAAAGAACATAATATTATACACTAAATACTTGAATAATTTGCCAATATATACAATATATGCAATATATACAAAATATACTAAATATAAAATATATAAAATAAATGTATTTTTCAATCATCATCATGTTAATTATCGCTTATATTTTGTAAGTGCAAAAAGCTGTTCATACATTACATTAAAGCTTAAACTGTCATCTTTTACAAAAGAAAGAGAATAAACAGAGCAACAGCAGCAACAGCAACAGCAACAACAACAACAACAGCAGCAGCAACAGCTTATTGAGTTGTCTGCAGATACTTTAGAGTTGCAGCTTTCCATAGACACAACTAATAGAAGAGTCAACTTAAGCGCTGGCAAGATACGTGATTATCATATTAGCCGCAAAGCATATATCATAAACCTGAGATGTGTTTTCAGCTCACGTTCTGTCCTGGTTTATAAACCACCTGACATATTTGCTGTCCGCCAAAAACGCTTTTACCCAAATTTAAGAAAAAACAAACAAACAAAAAATAAATATTCCACACAAATATATATATAAATATATACATGCCATATTTTTAGCTGTACGAGACGGCGAACAACAACAACAACAACGACAACAAAGAGGTGAGGACCTAAACACGCGGCCCGCTTATCAGAGCAACAACAGCTGCGGCCAGACACAGGCAAAGAGCAAGAGAGAAAGAAAGAGTAACAGAGTGAGTGAGAGTGCGTGTGAGCGCTTCAATTTCCATTGCATAAGCCAAGGCGCGCGCCTCAAAAATTCCCGCAGCCATTTTATTATTATGTGCAAAGTTTTTTCAGCGCGCTGCAAAAGTAAAAAGAAACAAAAAAATAAATATGAAAAACAAAAATAAAACAAATTCAGCGAAAAGTGACAAATGCTAAAAAACAGACAGAGGTGAGTGCTGAAAGAGAGAGAGCGAGACGGTGAGAGACAGTGGGAGAGCAGCTGGAAGAGGAATGACAACGACACTTGATGCATGATGGCAGCAGGGTAATAATGACAACAACCACGACGACTGCAATGGGGCAGATGGCAGGCAACAGGAGCAGAGTCAGCAGCAACAGCAGCAAGAGCTCAAAGAGTCGAGGCCAGAGTCCTGCCACGCAGCAGGATGCCAGCTTTGCCAGCTTTTGCCAGGAGCTGCTGCTGCTACTGCTACTTCTACTTTTGCTTTTACCTCTGCTTCTGCTTCTACTTCTGCTGTCTCATTTGCAGCATTTCGCATGCAAATGCTTGCAACGTGCGATAAAATGACGCAGGAATGCAATAAGCCGCAGGTAGCCACAAGCAAAAGCTGCAAATGATGAAGCAGCTGCATCTTTGCTTTAACATTTACAATCTTAAACAAGCTGCGAGCCGTGGGTTGCCCTTTCTATCTAGATGGTAATAAAAGAAGTGGGAGCAATAATAATATCTATATAAGACTAGAAAGCTAAATTATGTCAGAGCATTCTTCTGGGTTAACAAAAGAATTGCGATCTGTAAAGATCAAGCATTCGAGAACAATAAATTCAAATACAAAATTTGATTTTATAATAAAATAAATTTCAAAATAGTCTGAAAATATAAAAAAGACTTGATTTAAAAATATTGCATATAATAAAATAAATGAATAAATATATTTATATAATATTTTAAATAAATAAAATAAAATAAAGATCATATTAAATAGACAGACTTGGGTTCATCGAATAGTTAAAGTAACTCAATTTGCTTCGTCATCAATAAGTATAAGATATAAGCATACGATATTATAGACTTCAATTTCCCCTCTCTCTCTCTCTCTCTCTCTCTCTCTCTCTCTCTCTCTCTCTCTTCAGCTCAACTTCCCAAATACACTTTTAATAGAGCATAGCATATATATATATATATATAGAGAGATAACAATCTGGTTGAACACATGGCTGACAATCTGCGTGTACAACAAACTTGGCCAACAAAGTTGACAGCACACGGAACAGCAACAGCAACAGCAGCAACAGATATTCGCATTCGCATTCGCATCCGCATTGATGGATTGTCTGTGGCAGCATGCAAAAGCATTTAGCTGTTAAATGAATGCCGCTAAATGCCAGCGAAACTATTTGACACCCGAGACAAGTTTTAAGGCCAAGTTGCAGTTGAAGAAGTTTCAACGAAATTTAGATTGATCTGACGAAGCGCAGCGAAGGCAGAGCTGCCTAGCTAGCTAGCTGCCTTATTAATTTGCCAAGACATCTCTTGGCCAAGAGTGAAGAAGCAGCTGCTTCTCAAAGTTTAACGACCATGCACAAGTTGGCGCCAGCTAAAACGTTTAGCATCTTTTCAGCGAGAGTTAGACTTGAGCAATGCGCAAAGGTAGAAAGAGATATAGAGAGCAAGAGAGAGAGAGAGAGAGAGAGAGAGAGAGAGAGAGAGAGAGAGACGCGCACACACTCAGTCGCACTTCAATCACTTTAATTGAAACACGAAGTCTACTCATTTATCTACATCACCTGCAAATATTGCTTTTGCCCCAGCTCCACCAAAAGCACCTGGTTCAGCTATATGTGCCGAAGCTGATAATGATGAAAGCTGTCTCACAGCTGCCTCTGCTTCTGCCTGTATCTGTGTGTGTGTCGTTGTGTATGTGTGTGTGTGTGTGTGTGTGTCCCTGTGCGCTTCGGCGTTACTGAAGTTGCGTGAAAAGACTTCAATTAGGCGAATTGTGAGCAACAGCAAAAAGTTCCAAATGTTCTGTATACCACGTATATATAGCCTGGCGGGTATGCACTTCAAAGCATGCTTATGTTATATTGAAAAATATATTTTTCCTTTAATCTATATTTACGATCATTTAATGTTAATTACTAAATACAGAAGATGCTTAAGCAAAGCTAGTCTCCATAGCTTAGACGGTCTGAAATCGTTTACAGGATATTTTAGAGCCAGTGACAAGCATTAAGCAAGGCGCAAGTAAAATGAAACATGGTCAACACTGCGCACAGTAGAAGAGAAAATTCAACAAGTATTCGCATCAAGTCGAAGCAAAATAACTGCTTGAATGAAGCAACAACTGGAAAGCTGCACAGTTCAAAGAAATTTAAAGCTGAGCAGCTCTAAGAGAATCTTATAAACAGTTTTGCTTTTCCTTTTCTTTTTTCTGGTTTGTAATAAACTATGGCAAATTCATTAAATTTAAAATTAAATTCTTGTCATTTCTTCTATATAGAAAAATATATATTTAGAAATCTGATTAAATAAACAAAATTCAATTCTTGCCATTTCTTGTATATAGAGAAATATATATTTGGGAATCTGAATTAGAAAACTTTATAATTTTTTGTAGTAGCTTAAGCCAATGAAAATTGCAGCAGCTAAAACAAATAAAAAATGAAAAACCATATACCATTATAATAAACATAAAACAACATAAAACTAAATATTAAAAAAAAAATAAATAAATTAGGAAACATAATCGACGATAATTAAAATAAAGAATCCAGTTAAATGTTTATCACTCTAAAAAAAACGCAATTAAGGCAAGGGCAAACGCTATTTCCTACTACTTTATTAAAGTTTCTTAAGGCAGCAATTTAAAAATTTAATATATATTTAAGTCTCGCTAAAGATTTATAAATTCTGTTCAACTATGCTCCGAAAATTAGCATTTAAATACAAAATACAGAAATTGTTGACCTAATTGAACTCTGATTAGTTGAAACGTTGGCAGAAAACAATAAATTAAAAATTCCCCAGACAATCATGAAACGAAATATTTAGCCACAGTTTGGGGGGCAAACGTTTGTCTTGCGATTCGAAAATCAAATAAACCGTAGCTAATTGTGTTTCTAATCAACTAAATAGCTGGGCATTTGCCTTTTACGAGGCAACCTGGAGATGCTCTCAATATTCGAGACCAAATACAAACACAAATACCAATCCGTATTAGGCAAGTCTCTGTGTGTACGAGATACTATATATATATATGTCCCTCTGTCTCTCTCTCTTTGTGTTTGTGTTTGCATAACCTCACTTAACCTGCAAGAGCAAGTCTCATGCTGCTCCCGATCGCCGCTTGCCTCCTGCTGCTTTCACATTCTGCAAGCATATAATTAATGACGGTAGAGCAAAAGAAAAAAAATTGTAACATCTCACGCCAAAAGTCCAAGTCGAAGCGCAAAGCAAACAAAAGTTTTCCGGCTCTACGGCTAGACACGGTGTACGCTTTATGTCCTTTAGACCTGGTCGGAGCTACTTGCTGTTTGGCTATCAACGCCTTGGTCGCTTTGTCATCATTTCATTACCTTGCAGAAAGTCGGCTCTGCTCGTGACCTCCCTCCCCCACCCACACGCTGATGCTGATATAATTTGTCTTGCAGGTGCGCCTTGAAATTTGTCAACAATTTCGGCCCACAAAACTTGCGTTTGCTTTTTAGCCCCGACAACAATAAAGTGACCTTCTATTAGTGATAAAAATAGTACCCAACAGCAGCAGGAGCAGGAGCAGGAGCCGGAGCAGGAGCAGGAGCAGCAGGAGTAGCAGCAACGGCAACAAATGAGCCAGCAGCTGTCCAATGACTCAGCAGCTGTTGTTTTTTCGAATCCATAGAGGCCATTGAAAAATTATTGGCATATTTTAAATCAAAGTTTTGGGGAATGGAATTTAATTTGATTGGCCATTAGTCGGCGCCTGGCTCGACTACAGTTGGTCAACCACTTGATTTTGACAAAACGCCGGCACTTTAATAACAGCCGCTCGTTAGCCACAACGGCCAGGTTATCAGCCTTCAAGCTGGGCATTATTAAGTTACGACCTTTGTCCCGTTGGCAGCAAGACAGCATTAAATTATGACTTTAGCCATTTGGCGGCCATAAATGGCAACGGTTTGTTATGACCAAATGATAGCTGCTAAAGGATTTCCCCATAGTTCTGCACCGAGCACAGTCAAAGGAAATGCGTGCTATTAAAGCTTTAGAGCAACGTTCTTGTCCTCATTATGAAACTGATAAGCTTTAATGGCGTAGGTGAATAAAATTATAATCTGTTTTATTTGAGTCCACAGCAAATGTTTAGTTTGCTTTCATTACTAAAACTTGTGGCTATAAATGTAAATTCTCTTAGTTGATTCGCTTACTTTGTTGTTGGTTATATAGAACAGCGAGGTAGTTTGAAGTTTTTTTTTAATAGCTTTGTTTATATATTAAGCAAATAATATATTACAATAGACATGATTCTAGTGCTAAGCTGCTTCAACAGAAATCTTTTAATGTATTTATCAAATCAAATCAAGTTGTATTGAATGTCGAAAATGTCAATCAAAATCAACTTGAGCCCTGCTAAGCCGCTTAATAAGTGCAGGCATTGCCACCTAAACGATAAGACTCTGCCATTCAAACTGAGTGAAAAGAAAACACTCTCTGAGCGATCTGATTGATTCTGCGACGAGTTCGTTCGCGATCGAACAGAAACTAGAGACGAGTGTTTGGTTGAGTAAAAAGTCTTTTGTATATTTATTGGTATGCTAGCGAGGGTCGCTAAATAGCATATGAGTGAGTTGAGTATATGTACGTGTAATTAAATGAGCATGCAGTCTGCATTGAAACTTTAAATCAGCTGCTCACCTACTGAGGCTCATGTCACGAATGTCAATCGTATCGCTCCCTAACCGCTGTTCGTTAAAAGAGCATCGCACGAACTGTTCAGCGCTCAACCGAATATCTAAACGAAAAGAAACAAAGTCTTTTGGTGAGAGAAGAGTGAGAGTGAGAAGTGAATATAATATTTGTAGACCTAACGATAATCAGGAGAGATTAAATTACCATCCACATCTTGACCTGAACACCTTCTCATTCTTAGCGAATCCATAAGACTTACCCATAAATTGTATCCCTAAAATATCTAATCAAATTATCTAATATGTATCCTATGTTAAAATAAATATAGCTTTATGAAGTTTTAAAAATAACTTCCGTTTAGATTAAGGTAGCGTTAAGCTGTAAATAAACATTTAAGTTTAAACAAAAAAAAACCTAACAATAATATAGTGAATTATTTTGTTCACTCTTGCTAATACCATAACGACGCGTCTTTCAAAGCAGCGAAAATAAAATCTATATATGCATATATGCTAACACATATCTGTGTGCCATGCTCACTATTCAGGTACTAATGACTGGGCTACTCAATCAGGCTGAGTACCCAAGTTTAAGAGCACTTTAATTCGCCTGGCTGGCTGGCTGGCTGGCTGCTAAGACATGGCCTTGGCAATCAGGCTGAAGCGTAATCGTATAGACATTTCGTTTTTCGTATAAATCAATCAAATGTTTTGCAATGCAATTGCCAATCAATAAACACGCCACAAAAATAGCAAGACCAAATGAAATGAAAAAAAAGAAAAAGAAAATAAATAAATAAAGTTTAGGCAAGTGCAATTTATCACTGCAAAAGTAGAAGGTGCCAGCCACGCCCACTGGGTGGATATCAATTTCAGATGGCCGCTGGCTCATTTTTAATGCGCGACGACAGCGCGCGCCTGCATAATTATGCATGATCCGGCGGCCTCAACCTCAGCCGTCCCCGCCCTTGCCGAGAGCGAGCTCGAATCGAAAGTTTGCAGCATTTAAGCCACCAATCAGCGTCAGAGTCAGCATGGCTGGGTGAGGCTGTTTGAGCGGTAGGTGGAGGGGACACTAATACCAACACGATGGCGCCTGTTTTGAATTTTGAAAAAGTACGTGAAGTGAGCTAAGTCGCTGCAGTGCAACACGGCTGTGGCTACGGGTACAACTACGGCTGCGGGGCTACGGCTGTGGCTATGGCCATAACTGCACCAAAGTATGGCAATCATTTTCCGCTTTAAGGCAGAAGGCGTCGCGACTGTGCTAGCCGCTCGGAATGACCAACATTTTCAATTACAACAAAGGAATGCCGGTCATTATTTATTATGCCGACCGCATGGCCTCCAGCATTATCCGCCACCCGCTCTCCGCTCTTCGCTATCCCCTATCCACTCTCCTTATCTGTACCCGTCTACTCCGCTACTCTCACAGCTTCAGCTCATTTCAGCCGCTGAGCAACTTAAACCCTTCCAGCAATACGATTGTCCTTTAGCCAGTCGCACTAGTCTGGTCTGGTCTGGTCTGGCCTGGCCTGGGCTTGGCTTGGCTTGGCATTCATTCATCTAATATTCATGAAGAAAATGTTGCGCTCGTGCATATACATTTTGCAGTCAGTGTCTGTACGCCGTCATTTTTCACAAACTGCCCTCACGCCTTGGCGGCTTTTCATAATTTTCTGTTTATAAGACGTGCAGGCTGCACTTTTTTTCTTCCACTCATTGCAGACCGCCCCCAACCGCCCGCCGAACCCTTGAGCTTGTCAGTTTTATGTGTTTTATGAAATTTTTCACAGCATATTTTGTATATATTGTATTACGCTTTTGCTTAATTTTGTGCGCCGCTTGTTGTAAAATGTTCGAGCGAAAAATGCGCTCATAAATCAAACACAGGCATTTTTCTTGCAGCCCCCGCTAAACTTCCACTTCTCACTTTCCGCTTCCTAGCTTAAGTCCTGTGCCAAACGAGTTCATTGGCTTTGCAATTTTTGCTTTTTTTTTTTTTTTTTTTTGGCAAAAATTTTAATTGCATTCTGCAAAAGCAAGTTGTAGTTTTCTATGCCAACTTCTCAATTGAACAAAAGACCAGTCAGCCAGCCAGCCAGCTGAAGGACAAAAGGTCGTAGCGCAAGAGTTGTCCACGGCAACTTGAAGATTTAATGTACTCTTGAAGTCATTTTAAATTAAAGTTGTTGTTTTTTTATCAAATTATATGAAGAGGCTGAAATGATCAATTGCCTATGATATATATTTATATAAGTAAGAATTGGAAAACCAATGAAGATTTTAGCTATTTAAAAAGGCTATGTGGGAATTGGAAAATATATTATATGATAGTGTGTTAATTAATACTAGGGTAGACAGTTTAGCAGAGCCACTAAGACTAAGACTGATGCTGGGACTGAAGCTGAAAATGAAACTGAAACTGAGAGTGTGGCTGACTTTAGCTCTCGCTGAAGCTGATGCTAAAGCTGAAGCTTCCACTGAAGCTCAGAATGAGGTTGAGGTAGTTGAAACTGAAAATGAAACTAAAACTGAAACTGAAACTGAGAGTAAGGCTGACTGAAGCTCTCACTGAAGCTGATGCTTAAGCTAAAGCTGCCACTGAGGCTCAGAATGAGGCTGAAGTAGTTGAAGCTGAAAGTGAAACTGAAATTGGAACTGAGACTGACAGTGACGCTGAGGCTGAGTTTGAAGCTGCGATCAGACTGAGGCTAAGACTAAAGCCGGAAATGAAGTAGAAGCTAATGCTGAGCTTCAGAGTGAAGCTGAGGCTAAGGCTATAGTTGAAGCTGAGAGTGAAACTAATACTAAGACTGATTGTGACTGCAACTGAGAATGAAGCAGACGCCAAAAGCTGAGGCTGAGAGTGAGGCTGAGGCTGAGGCTGAGGCTGAGACTGACGCTGCGAATGAAACAGAAGCTAATGCTGAGCCTGAGTGTGAAGCTGAGGCAAAGGCTGTAGTTGGAGCTGAGAGCGAAACTGACGCCAAAGCTGAGGCTGAGGCTGAGAGTGAGACTGCGGCTGAGGCTGAGGCAGAAAGTGAAGCTGAAGCTAAGGCTGTAGTTGAAGCTGTGACTGTGACTGAGAGTGACGCTGAGGATGAGGCTGTAGTTGAAGCTGAGACTGAAGCTATCTTGAAGCTGGGAGTGAGATAAGTCTGAAGCTGAACTGAGTCTGAGAGTGAAGCCGAGGCTGAGAGTGAAGTGTGAGACAGAGAGTGAAAGCAAAGCTGAGGAGAAGCTAAGACGAAGGCTATCTAATTCTAAATGAGGCTATTAAATTTATCTTTTATATTAAAAGCACTTTAATTCTATTTTCTTTTTCTTAATAAACAACTGCAATTGATTATTAAAAATGTGACAGACTATTTCAATTTAATTTCTATTTATCAAGTATTTAACTGTAATATATATTCTGCTTAGCATATATCTAAGCCCATCGCATAGAGTAGTAGGTCAATTAAAGCTCAATGTACCAAATTATGATTGACAAAAGGCAAGAAACAAGCTCGACTATATTAGTATGACCCCGTTTTGGTTTTGTTTTTTTTTTCTCCCTTTTTGTTTTCCTCTCCCAAACACAGAACACAGAACCTGAAAAGGAAAACCAGAAATTAAGTTGCCAAAGGACACGGTTTGCCCAAAAGGCAAATGAAAACAATATGATGATGAAAACGATGACAAGCAGAAAGAAAAGATGGGAGTCAGCATATGAATGAAATATTTTAAGTGCTGAAGATTAGATACTCTATATATTGAGTTACATTGTTGCAATAAATATAAATATATAAATATATATACGATGTGAATGAAAGAACTCTGATCTATAAATTATAGAAAAGACTTTTTTTATCAGCAAAATTAACATATTATTTAGTACGTATATTATATTTGAAATGGTTTATATAAAATTAATGAAAATATAAATATAAATTTTAATAAATTTGTATGGACTTTTATCGTTACATGTCTATATTAATATACAAGAATTTATAAAATGCAAAATAATTCAAAATTCACAACAATTGAGCTCAAAGAGAACCAATTATTAATTATATCCAAATTCGATGCTAACAATATAAATAAAGTGAAAACCAAAATTTATATTATTCAAATGTGTTTTCTCTCTCTAAAATTCAAAGCCCATTTAATATAATTATAATATACCCCATGTAGTGTATTCGAATACCAGAATATGCCACTAATTTGCTAGGTTCGTATTCATAATGTTCGTGTTGCTGTTGTTGTTGTTATTATTATTATTATTGCTGTAGCTACATCCGTTTGCGATGCCTAATTGTTGTCCAGCCCTGACACAGTGCCACAGATACAGTTACAGATACAGATACAGATACAGATACGGGGGAGTGAATTCCAAACAATGGCAAACAAAAGTAAATGCAAACCCTTTTTTTTCTTGCTGCCCTGGGCTGATGGAAGTAGTGAAGGGGGCAGAGCTAGGGGCTTGTTGCATAAATCCAAAACAACAAATAAGTTTGAGTTGATGGCAAATACGGCGTATGCGTAATATTATTTGTGTTGTGCGGTCAAAGTGGTCTCTCGATTTGATTATGTAACAAATAAGCCGCACAAGTGGCTCACCAAATAACAACAATGACAGCAGAGAAAGTTGTCGGCCAAACAATAGAAATTTACGATATATACATATATAAATGTATAAATTTTTGATTTATTTGAGCGTGTAAAGGACACACACACACACACACACATACATATACACATAAGCACATATATAGTACACACAGGAAATCCAAGTCGGAAAAACAGAAGCGGCAAAAAGTTTTTATTTTCGTTACAATTGTAGGCCATGCCACGCCCACGCAATTCCTGGAACACCTCGACGATAATCCTGTTAAAATTTGTTTGTTTCCATCATGCCAAAGTTTTCTCACCCATTTCGTATGCCCTAACCTAGGCCAATTGAATTGTGTCAATAAAGGTGCGAGTATTGGCAGAAGATATTTAATTTTTCACGATCAACTTTAATTGATAAAGGGCTGAATGTGACAGTGAGAAACATAATTTTCTATATATGCTAGTTAGATTATAGTTATCGCAGCTATTTCTGTGAGATTCTCTATCTAGTTAGATTATAACTATACTACTCACAAATCTAATTCCTGTAAGTGAAAGGATTATGTATTTCTTTTTCAATATTTTGACTTAAATAAGTTTTGAAAAATTAAAAATTTTTTAAAAATTTATTTTAAATCCTTTTGATTTAATCTAAAAATATTATTATCAAATGTCTTTCGAGCAGAAATTTTGAAAAATTTAAAGTTAATAAATCGATTGACCTTTTCAATGTAAAATAAATATATTTATTTTTTAAATATATATTATATATAAATACATTTAAAAATAAATATATTTATAATGATTTTATGACTTAACTGAACAAAATTTTCCACTGACATACATAAATATATTACAATCAAATTTCTTTCAAGCCGAAAGTATGAAGAATTAAAAGAAAAAAGGTTTCCCAATCA
Organism: Drosophila stalkeri; assembly: GCA_035047405.1. Classification (NCBI taxonomy): domain Eukaryota; kingdom Metazoa; phylum Arthropoda; class Insecta; order Diptera; family Drosophilidae; genus Drosophila; species Drosophila stalkeri. Next base: position 12,227,509 of record JAWNPR010000039.1, read on the forward strand.
AACTCATCGTCAACTTGAGTATAAAGCAAATATTTATAATGATTTTGTAATTTACCTAAATCAAGTTTTTACTAGCATTTATTGCCTTCTGCCCTATTTTTAACTTGCTTGGCTAGAGAATTTGTTATTCGTCTTGTTCCATAATGTGCTGCCATCTTGTACTTTTTTTTTTCTTGTTTTGGTTTTTATGGCTGTAACTTTGGCAGGTTAACCAAACTGAAATCGATTTAGGAGCCAGCCAGCAGGAAATTGATTTCGTATGCCAGCGAGAGAACGTGGACTGCCTTCGCTGCCCTCTCGCACCCACACGAAGCACCACATTTGCGCTCTCGCACTCTCGCCCCCCCCTGGCTGGCCGCACTCACAAATGACCCAATAAAACACAAAGCTAGCAAAATGTTGCTTTGATTTGCCAGCAACGCGCAAATTAGCTGCTCCATAGTTTGTGATGCCCTTCTTTTTTTTTTTTTATATCTCGCCATAAAATGTTTTCGCGCGAATTTTAATTTCGTCCCACCCGTCCTGCCGTCGCATCGTTGCTGGTCTTTGTTGTTTACCCCAGAGCACAAATGTTTGCCTTTGTATTTGCTTGTAATTCATTTTAGCGTGAAACTTCATTTGCCAGCTGCTCGATTGGGGTTTCCATTGTATTTGTTTTCCCCCCTGCTGTGAAAAGTGCCCTTAGTCAATTTTCAATCTGGCTGCTTCAAAATGCAATCGATGTATTCCAATTTGTTCGTTCATTAGATTCGATTTATTAATTAATTTCGCGTGCAACACACAAACAGTTTGCCACAACTTTGACAGTGGCCAACTAAATGCTGAAAATTCAATTTAAATCATATCAAAGCAAACAAACAATCCAAGCAAAAACTATAGAAAAACTAGAAATAATGAGCTGATCATTATTAAAATAAAATGAAAAAAGTTGTAGAAAAATAATTTAAAGACTTTTATATGAAACTCTCATTGTTGGAGGGTAAATCAATGACTTAAAGCTTATAGAAATTATATTGAAATTGAAATATTATGTTGATGAAATCTGTATTCGTTTATAGAGTTATATGTTTAAAGTAGTAAAATGAAATTAAAAACTAAGAAACGCGGCTATTCCTTATATGTCATCTGCCTACCATAACAATTTAAAGGCTTCATTCAATTTGGCTGCCTCTTCAAAAGTTCGATAGAAATAAACCCAACTTGATATTAATATGCCATATTTATTTTTTAAATTTGCTAGTCGTTGCTTATGAAATACTATTGATTCAGTCTTTCACTGTAAGGTGTTAATTTTATTTTATAAAAAAAAAAATGTATTAAACTCAGCTAACTTGAATAGAATCACATTAAATATTGCAAACATATCAATTTAAATAATTAATATATTTTTCTATTCTTTTACTGAATTTTCCATTAAAAAGAAAATAGTTTCAGAAAATTTGAAAATTTATAAAATATTTATTTATATATATATTTATATATTTATAATGGCTTGCTGCACAATTGTCGAATGTTTTCAATCAGAATTTGCATTTTACTTTCTCATAAAGATTTTTATAAGCTCTATATGAATTATTTAAAAGTTAAGTAAGCAATTTTTTTTTGTTAAAAAAAAAATATAAAACATAAACGAAACTTTCTTTCAAAGCAATAATGAAATACAATTAGAAACAGCTAAATAAAAAATAAAAATGCAATAGAAAATTTAATAAACTTTTAGCTAATTGAACTGCTTCAAATCATAGTAAGCAAAAGCTTAAATCTCATTTGTATTATTCCTCAGCTTTCATTCTTTCTATTTATATTCGCAATCAATCTCCACTTAACTTCAAATTCCAAGTAATCAATTTCAATTCAGTTTTATGTGTCAAGCATATGTTGCACGTTCAGCAGTTGATTGAACCCCAATGCCAACTGTTACCTCATCAAAGGGGGAGTCTGAGACTGAGATTGTAATTGTAATTGTAATTGTAATTGTGTGTGAGAGAGCGTGGGGGAAGGGGAAGGGGGGAGGGGGTGTAGCCACAACTAGAACTAGACTAAAATCATAATGTGTTCCATGTCCTGTCCATTTCCTATACTTGAGTTTATGGATACTTGAGCAGACTTTCCCTAGGAAAACAACTTGCTAACTTTGCCGCACAAATGTGGCACAAGCTAAAGTAGGCAAAATGTATCTCAACTGTTGCCTGCTTCTGTTTATTAAATACTTGTAGACACTCACACAGAGACACACCCATAGCCTGCATAATGAGCAACTCTTGCAGCACATTTAACGGACAGAAGCAACAAATGTGCTTCATGTGGCAACAACTTAACAACTTGCCACTCGACTTAATGACGTTTCACTGGCACTCTCCAGCTCAGCTTTATTATTATTTATGCTGCAGATGATGAAGCGCTTTTGCTCGCTGTTAACAACTATTTATGCTTATTAAAAGCAAATTATACAAATACTCAAATACATAAATATTTTTGCTTGTATATAGAGTGTACCCTCTTTTTTTTTCGGTAAACTGACTTGAATTTATGTAAACGTAAAGCAACAAATTATTTGCTGCTAACAAGGAAAAGCCAAAGACATTTTTCAGCAATGAGTTGGCTAAAGTCAAAATACTCTACCAATGCAGTAAGAAAGTAAAATTTATCAAAATATATTTTTTCGATATATTTTACTTAAATAAATAAATAAATGTGTATAAAAATGTATAATAAGAGCAATTTCTAAGACTAAGAAAATTAAAATTGATTAAATTGAATTAAATTTACTTGAAAATAAATGTAGAATGTCAAACATTTAAAAATAAATTTAAAAGACAAAGTTAAAAGAAATTAATAATTAAATATATTTAAAAGAAAATTTACAGAAATAGTTTTAAAAAATTATGTTTATAATAATTAAATATATATAATAAAGATGTGCAGAACAATGGATAATAATTTTCAAATAAATCTCTAAGACAGAAAAATATTTTATAAAAATATTAACTATATATATTTGAATATTTAACTAAATCTAATATTGCATTAAATTTTTTGACCATTTTTTAGAGTGTAAACAAATGAATGCAGCGTTTCTCACACACAGACAACAATTTCTTATTACTAAACTAATGCTTAATACTAATTTTAAATGAACAACAAATGCCATCAATGCTATCAATCATTGCCAGCTATTCTTGTGCTCCGTTATTGTTAAAAACTTTGATGCATTTTAAAGGTTTGTTAGCAATTTTTAATAATACCTACAGGAAGGGTATGTAAATGGTAACAAAACTACTCGACATTGTAAAAGCTTCTCCATCATCAAGCGGAAACGCATAAATTTGCCAAAAGTTCGTTTCAGCCAGCCGGAGGCGAGAGAAAAAGAGATGACAAGAGAGAGTAAGAGAGAGAGAGGGCATTGCAAGTTAGAGAGAAACTAATCAATCTTAATGTCACAACGAGCAACAAATTTTTAGCTGTTGTTATGCCAAGTTGTTTCTCGTTGCTGTTGTTGCCGTTTTTGATGTCATTAGACAATGTTGCAGGTGAATGGAATGCGAACGATCCATTTTCCAAACACAGCGCCTAACAGGCAATAGAAAACTTTGCAGAGAAGTTACAGCAGAATAAAAAAAAAAAAATACGAGTATTCTAACAGGAAATACTTGACTAGAATATACCTAGATTAAACTTCAAAACGCATATAAATGTGTCAAGAACTAGATTTATTCAATTAATATGGAGCTTGACTTACTTATATTTTGAATTGTTATTGAAACACATTTATCAATTTTCATTATACCCAGCTTTAGCTTTACTTAGGGTATATATATATATATAAGAATAGAACATGCAGACTTTTCACATGAAGAAAAATCGAAACGTTTAAACTTTAACGCTGCGATTTCTTTAGCATTTAGGGGCGTGTGCATGTGTGTGTGTGGGGGGCGTGGCTCTGTCTGTGTCTGGGCCCACAGCAGCATTCAATGAATTTGACAGTGCGTTGGACGCATGACAAACGTGCTGGCTGGTGATTGATGTCTCATCATTCAGCTTACAGCATAGCATACAATTCCCTCATCTTTTTTCTACTTTGCTTCTGCTTTCTTTTCGTTTTTTTTTTTTATATTTTTTTTTTTTTTAAGCCGTTTTACAAATGTTTACAATGTTGCGTGATTTGCAATTGAATAAGAGTGCAACAGCAGACCTGACAGACAGGACATACAACGGGTGGGCGGGGCTGATGGGCGACACATGGGTTAACTGAAAAGTTTGTGTTGAGAAATGACAAGAGTTTTACGTACTTATAACAGAAGACAAAGGGGCTTACGAATAAGATATTAATCGAATAGAGATATTTTTGGTGAGCGACATGCAAACAAAAGAAATAAATTGCAGGGCTTAACAGAGAGAGAGAGAGAGAGAGAGAGACAGAGAATGGCATAAGGAGTGAGTGAGATAAATGGGGAATTAAAGATAGAATATTTACCTTAAAGATGAAATATCCTAGATAATGTTAGAGTTTTGCCTAAAAATTATCAAAATGTAAAGGAATACTAAACAAATTGTAAAAGTAAAGGAAAGTTAAAGAAATATAGCGAAAAAGAGACAGAAAGAAAGTAACTAAAACATAGAGAAAAGACAGAAAGAGAGAGAAGAAAAGAGAAACAGAGAGAATTACATAGATATAGCAACAGAAACAGATACACAAAGAAAGTTTGAGAGAATTCTAGAGCTAAGGTCTCATAGATTTTCAGTGAAAACCTTCAAGATCCCATTTACAATTTCCTACTAAATTTTAATTATCGGATACGCAAAAAGACTTGAAAAATAGAACAACAAATAGAAATTCCTCAGCAAATTCTTGAATCTACCCGCTCAGGTTATTGCTTGAACTCTCGCAGCTTCACTCTTGTATTTACCTGTAAACTCAAGCACATACAAAACACATTACCTACAAAGCAACAACAACAACAACAACAAGAGCAACTGCTCAGCGATTACGTGCCATTGAAGAATGTTGGGAAAACAAAGTTAGCGCGAAAAATGCAAAAAAAAAAAAAAAACAAATTTAACCTTGAAAGGTGCACGAAAAACCAAATTTGACTCGAATTTAAGCTGAACTACGAAAAGTGGGTAGTGGGAAGTAAGGAATGCGGAAGGGGAAGTGCGGAGTGAAACGTGGAGCAACTTTTAACTTACGCGCTGTGTTTTTGTCCCATTCAAATTTAGAGCGCGACAGAGAAGCGAAAAGTTCGCGCACAAATCCCATAAATACGGGCAGTTGCCGCCGACGCCAAAATAAATTATCTGAAACGTTGTTGCAGCCAACAACAACAACAACAACAACAACAACAAGAACAACAACAACAGCATGGAAAAACAACAATTGTAACTGCTGCAGGACAAAAATTGGCATGCAACATCCGGTAGCGGCTGCGCTTAGAATTGCAACAACGCCGCAGTCAGAAAACAAATGTCGATTTGAATGTCAGAATATTATTTGGAGCCCCGGGCAAAATCGAAATGGGTGCCAGGGCTATATGTAGGCAAGTGTAAAGAGAACAGCCCCTCACACACACAGCCAATTGCCCGGTTTTGTGTGTAAGCCAGCAATGCATGTCAATGAAAATATCAACGGCGAGAGATATGCAAACATGCAGCAAAAATGAATTTTCAATGTGGAAATACCCACTGTAACAGAGCGAGAGAGAGAGAGAGAGAGAGAGAGAGAGACCTGAAGTGAGAGACAGAGAGAGAGAGAGAGAGAGGGAGAGAAGGAAATAGAATAAGGTTTGACTTTTATACATTGAACAGAAATTATTATACAAGTTTTCTAAGGTATTTGGCAGCAATTGCAATTGCAAAGCATTTATGAACTAAATAATTACAAAACTATAAAGCTGAGAGAATATTTCTTACAGTTGGATAATAGACAGCATGAAGTAATATAGTACAGAGAAGAATTTAGATTCAAATAATATAAAATAACTAAATTCGAAAGACTTTCATAAAAATGATGAAAATGTGAAAGAAGAGCAAAAATATGCAACAAAACTTAATTAAATAGAATAGAAATCAAGAGACCCAGACAAAAAGAATTTTTCTTAAATATCATGAATTCCTAGGAAATTAAATTATTAAATGGACGGTAAAATGAATTCAAATAAAAACACGAAACAAACAAAAAATTTGATGAGCGGAAGGATTACATGAAAAGAAATTGTTGAAGCTGTAACGAAGTTAAATCAGTTGCAGATTGCAGTCTCTAAAAATAAATTGTCTTCATCGGTTTAGTTTTACTGTGATAATAAGTACAATTCAAGATAGTATTTTTAATTATTAGTAATATTTTATTTAGTGATATTTGGGAATTATTATAATAGAGTAAGAAAGAGAGAGAGAGAGAGAGAGAGGGAGGGCTTGAGGGAAGCGAGTCGAACCACAAGAGCCGATCAAGCCGATGCTAAAACGATGTGAACACGAAGCTTGTTAAGAATAAGAGAGAGAGAGAGAGAGAGAGAGAGAGAGAGAGATAGAGAAAAAACTACGCAATTGAATGAAATCTTTTTACAACTATAAATCTATTAAGCTAAATAAACGATTTTTCTATTAAAATCAAATCAATACTTTTATTTTCAATTTAATTTAATTTAAAAGCAAGTAGAAAAACAATGTAATGAAATTTAAAATATTGAATTTGATTTAAAAAATAAAATAATAATAATATATCATATAACAATTTTTCAATTTAAAATAACAAATAACTATGTAATTTATATTGAATTTAATATATAATAAACAAAATATTTGAACATAAAAACTAGATTTCTCGCAAGATAAGCTAAGATGTCTTTTATATACAACAGTCTGCAACGCTGCAGTTTTCAATTCTTTTTCTTTCTTCTTCTTCTTCTTTTTTTTTTTTTTTTTGAGCTCAACATTTACAGTTCGTGTTACATTTCAGTGGGTTACTTAAGATCTGGCCTGCCAGCCGAAATGTCCAACAAATAGAAATCAGAAGAAATGCAGTCAACAGTAAATTCTTTGACAGCGCTCGGAGGCAGACTATACTACTGTATACAATTGTGTCCAGCTTAGTTGGATGGCAAGAAGTAAGCTTTGAATTTTATATGCTGACGTTTGATTATCGACACGCTTTTCTGCGCTTGCCGAACTCGCAGGCTTGTGTGTGTCCCCAATGGGCCAATCTAACAGTAAAAAGTGCTGCCATGTGCTGCAGCAACAAAACAGCTTCCGAGAAACAGAAAGCAGCAGCAGCAGCAGCAAAAGCAAAGTAAATGTGTCTGCCACATAAAAACAGCCTGAAGATGCCAAACATTTTGTGCAGCTAAAATATGTGTGAGTGTGTGTGTGGCGTGTGGAAAGGGGCTATGTATGTGTGTGTGTGTGTAAACCGAGCTGTGGCCGACGCTTGTGCTGTTTGACAGTCATTTTCCAATAACTTCATTTTTCCGTTGTTGAGCAGAGATTGTGTTGCAGATTG